>PVJS01004693.1:0-67782 GCA_004027185.1 Glis glis
GGCTTTCTACCTCCGCGCTACACCCCCGGCCCTATTTTTTTTATACTTTATTTTGAAACCGGGTCTCACGAAGTTGTGGAGGGCCTCACTAGGTAGAGAGAGAGAGAGAGATAGAGAGACAGAGAGAGACAGAGAGAGAGAGACAGGGAGAGAGAGAGAGAGAGAGAGAAAGGGAGAGAGAGAGCTGAGGCTGGCCGCGAACCAGGATCCTCCGGTCTCCGCCTCCCAAAGTACTGGGATTACAAGCATGTGCCACCATGCCCGGCATCCTTCCAGACTTTTCTGAGCTGTGAATTTGGCCATATTCTCCACTACTCAGAATTCCTTGGCTCTTGACTATTTCCCAAACTGGTTCTTCTGTAAGCTACCCAACACATTTCTGATACCTTTGCTCCCCAAACTACCCAAATTTGATTTCTGTTGTTTTCAACTTGAAACCCTGATCCCCACCCACTCACTACATTTGTATTTTGTCTCTTCCAAGTGAATCTTGAAGAAAAATAATATTTCTCTTTGAACCTACTTAACGGAATGAAATAAATTCCAGTCATCTCCATCTGCCCACACACTTCCCTGGGGTCATCGATTTCCAGCACCCCCAGAGAGATCTGCTTTGTGACCCTCAGTTCCCTCACTCCCTTTACAAACTCCAGTTAGGAGAGAAGTCAATCTATATTTCCCAGACTGCTTGGTAAAAGGTGAAATATACAAACAGTATCTAGAAATAGCTTTTTTTAAAGATCTTTCTCTCACATTCCACTGTTTTACCAACTGTTTTAGATCCTGACTCTTTTGTGGTCAGCACATCTATTTGCAATGTGCAAATTCATGAGCATGAAGGTAAAAGCAATTGATGTCACAACACCCAAGGCCTGCCATCGCTGTGGCATTATCCTCTCTCCTGAGTTGCTTTAGAAATGATTTAGATATGAGACCAAATGGGATGGACTGGAAACGCTTCCTTCATCAGAGAACAGAGTATAGTGGGTATCTCATGCTTTGAGGTTGCATTAACAACCATGCACACCCTCGAAGTGCATGGGAACTTACTTTCTGCCATTATAGCCCCCCATTCCCCAAGGAAGGAGGCCAGGCTGGCCCATCAGCCACTCAGGACAAGACTAACGGGAAGAGGGAGACGCTGGGTAAAATCTTTCATCAAGGGGAATATGATGTGATACATTCAGGGTATTTTGAGAGGGCCCCGTGGGAGCGCCCACGGACTTGGTCATGGCGAGCTGCCATTCCTCTGCTACCAGCAGCAGCGCGTGGGTGGTGCACTGCTCCTGCGAGCCCAGCCTTCAAATCTGCCAGAGGTTTCTGTGCAGCATAACTCATGCTAATAAATTTACATTCTGTTTAAACTAGTTAAAGCAGATCCTTTTCACCACTAAGAATCCTGATTATGAGGTGGCAGGAAAATCATGAAAAGCAATCATCGATTGCTTTTATTTCCTTTCTGTAAATCAAAAACATCTACCATGATATGAAATAAATACCATTTCACATCCTTGTGTACAAAGTATACCCATTATAAATAGTTCCTGCTAGATAAAATATCTCCCCCCCAAAAGTATTACTCATCATGGTGATAGATAACCATCTCTCAGACTGCAAGGAGTTTTAAAAACCTAAATCTCATTGAATGCTTTCCACATTCATCAAGATGGGGCACCAGTACCATTGTTCAGTCTGAGTTGAATTATGCAAACACTATTAAGTGTTCGGTGTGACATCACGTGGCAGCAATTTCAGTTTAGGAACTCTTATTCAATGACTGGTGCTGCCACAGTCTTACAGGAGATGAGTTTTTCCAAGGCGTAAACATCACATATATGTCTGTTTATGTAAATGACTTAGAACTAAAGTTTCTATTCAATGACTCTTATTCAATGACTGGTGCTGCCACAGTCTTACAGGAGATGAGTTTTTCCAAGGCGTAAACATCACATATTTGTCTGTTTATGTAAATGACTTAGAACTAAAGTTTCTATACTGTTAACACTCTTTGTGAGTCTTTTTGTATATTACCAAAGGGCTAATAGACATTTGATTGTTTTTCTTTTGAGTTTGTTGGCATCTTTGACGTACTTAAGTTTTGAATATTTGTGTGGTATTTGAAACTCATTCTTTTTTGGTGCAGAAGGAATGGAATCTAAAGAAAATTCAGTCTGCACCACATAATCCATATTTCTATCATGTATTTTTTCAATTTGACTTAGAATATAAAGGACCTATCCATGCACTGAACCTAGAAATATAATTCTGCATAAATGATGGAGAATAATCCCATATTGTGGTTTGTGTCTTCATCCACCTATCAGATGTCGCCACCACTCCCTTCGTTGACATTCTCACCAGTCTGGTTATGGGTCGTAGCTGCAGACCACAGAGTCGTCTTCACCTCATCGACACAGAAAGAAACTGCTAAGTGACCTGACTAGTTTGCAGAACTGCTGGAGAGTTGAAGACGACTGCATGATGCCTGCTCAAGGAGTCTCTCAACGAGCCTCTGCCTCCACTCTCCCTCTACCCCACGGACTCATGGCTGCATCAGGAGGCTAGGACCCCTGCTGTCCCCAGGACCCTGGTTCTAGCTCCAGCTACATCACCTCTGCTACTTCTAGGAAAGAAGCAGGAACCGCCCTGCACGGTTCCCCACCTCTTAATAATAATAACCTCTTAAATAATCAGGATGGGGCTGATTATTTAACAGTAAGATTTCTTGGTAATGGACTGTCTGCTTTGTGCTTTCTATACATTGAAGGGGGTCTCTAAGGGTTACACAAATGCACGTCTCCTTTGCAGATGACATGAGCAGGTCATCGCTGCTGTATGTTGCTACAAAGACTAAGGATTTTGTCTTGCTGCTTTGCCTTTTATGATATCAGGCTGGAAATAATTTTATATTGCATTGTCTCCTTGATCTTTTCTACCACTTTTTTCAGATCAATAAAACAGGATGACGATGAGTCACCATTTTCTTGCAAGAGTTTGTATCAGGGGAGCTCGTGAGCATGACTCCCTTCTAAGTCAGCCAACCTTCACCTCTGTGCCTACTCCTGCGATTCATGCTTGTTCATTCAATTGTCCACTCAGTGGAAAATAACTGAGCATCAGTCATGTGCGATGCCCTAAGCCAGGGGCACGTCCCCAGTCCTCCCCCTGCAGCGCAGGAGACTGGCCTCACCTGGTGCTTATTAAAATGAACTTTAGAAAAAGCAGTGCCAGCTTAGTTCTCTGTGTTAATATTGCTCCCTACAGAGATGTTCTTGTGGCCTAAACTAAAATTAATAAGAGTGAATTCTGTGATTCTGTAACACAGAGTCGACGTTTTATTTTCCCCTTTCCCAACTCTATTTTTAAGAAAGTCTATGATTTTTAAAGACAAAGAGTCTACTGATGTTTCTTATATCACAAAGGGAAAAAAAAGTTGTTTTACCAAGCTCCTTCATTCTAGAAGCACTTACATGTTCACAGGTGAAAAGGTTGCCCGTGGATTTCTTGCCCGCCTCAGTAGCAACAACTAGGTCTCGTTTGGAATTAGGCTGAACCAGAGAAACATTAGACCATAACTCATCTAAACAAATAAATAAAGATCGGTATAGCTTATAACTATACAGAATTCCTTGGATATGAACAACAGAAATCAACCCTGATTACGTTAAGTAATGGGCGGCTTTGATGTAAGGAGGAGCAGGCATGTCCTCGCAGGATCTAGACGCTCGGTGGCAGGAGGACAGGACTGCCTCCCCTACTGGAGTGGATGAGCTGAGCTCTGTGCAGACCCCTTTGCCTCCTGATCACAGTTTGTGTTCAGGAGCGAGGGACGCATCCAGCTGAGACCCTTGGGTGACATTCCCCAAATGGAATCCAGCCAGGCAGAGACGTGTATTAGTTCCCTATGGCTGCTACAACAAAGGACCAGTGAGGGACCGCTTACAGCAACAGAGGTGTGTTCTCCCACAGCTCCCGAGGCCAGAACTTTTAGCCCCACTTTCATGGGGCTAAAATCAAGGTGTAGGGGGGTCACACTCTCTATGGCTTCTCCAGCTCCTGGTGGCAAAGACAGCATTCATTGTTGGTGATCAGGACACTCCAACGCCTCTCTCTGGTCAAATTTTCTACCTCCTTCTTACAAGGATACCTTGTTAATCTGCCCTCTTAACATCCCTAATTTACTCCCCTCTCAAAGCTCTTTCTAGAATCACAGGTTCAAGGCCAGCCTCAGCAATTTAGCAAGACTCCCAGCAATCTAGCAAGACCCTGTTTCAAAACAAAAAAAAAAAATAAAAATAAAAAGGACTGGGTTATAGCTCAGTGGTAGAATGACCCTGGGTTCAATCTCCCCCCCAAAAAAACAGTGGTTGAATATTAACAATATCACGAAAACAGATATTATAAATACCACAGTAAACAACCAAAATGGACTCCCACTTAGAAGATATAAAATCATGTAAATAGTAAACCCGCTGCCTTCCTCTATCCCTGATCTCATCCCCAAATACTCAGTGGGCATGAGTAATAAAATAATACAAATTGCTTCTCCTTTTCCTTCCCCAGCTACCTCTGGGAGCAAGATGATATATGAGGAAAGACCAAAAGGGAGACCAAAAAAAATGGCTGAAATAATGATGAGAAATATAGGCCTGAAAAATCCGCCAACTGTACATCCATTCCCAGCCGTCACTATTCTTTAAAAATTCACCCTGCCACAATTCAACAATCAGAAGCTGAAGAAAAAAAAAAAATATATATATATATATATATATATTTCAGTTTGCAGATGAATCGCTAACCTAGAAATGCATAAATCACTGTCTGGTGCCACGTGACACAACTGGCTCACTCCCCCATCAAGCCGCTCTGACAGCACCTCGTCAGAAGACAGGAAAGAGCGCTTGGAAGTCCCCGGTCAACAGCTCCTTCAAATCAAGACAATTATGATCAGTAAAAGCTGATCGAATAAATGATTTCCAGTGATCATTTTGTCCTGGCCTGCTGGCCCCATCGGAGCCTCCTATCACTTGCTTCCTTGAAGATGAAGTTACAAGGGGTGGGGGGAGAGCTCTTGCCTCGCATTAGCAAGGTAGCCCGGGCTCCATCCCCGCACCGCAAACAAGAGTTAAGCCTAAAGCTCCATGTATATAGAAGCACAACTGAATGAGCAACCACATCTGTGGCCTCTGATGATACCTCACCAATCAGAAAACAACACCCCAAAGAACACATTCATCCTCGCCTCCTCCCTGCAAAGTGTCTCGTGGACCCGTGAGATGTAGCATATTTTCTACACGGCCCAGGCCAGGTGTGAATCTGAGCGGCTACACTCTGCTCTCGCATTGAAACCCTGCCGACTGATGTGTGGTCGTACCCTCTCAAGGATGAAAAACAAGTGTGGGATTCCCACTACAGCTGACTCTGACGTTGTGTCCCCTCTGCCTGCGGCCCATTGTGAGTGATATCTCTACAGCATCACATACCAAGAAAGAGTGTGTTCAGTCCCCTCCTTTAATCCCCAGGAGTTATTGTGCTCGTCTTTTGAAGCCTGGCTCCCCCATGGTCCACCTCGCTTCTGGACAGGTGCAAGAGCCACTGGCTCCTAATGGCATCGCGTGCCCCAGCCTTGGAAACCAAGCCTCCCCACACAGCTCTTCAGCCTCTCAGGCCTCTGCTCTGCCAGCCTTCACAGGTCTGTTTTCAACATGTCTCCTCGTGTCCTTCCGTCCTGATTGCAGCACTCCTGAGAGTGCAGAGCAGCATTCCTTCTCTGAAATCGTGCTGGCTTGATTATCAGAAAACATCAAACCATCTATGTACAGGGATGAGCACTCTTTAGGAGCCCCGCCGCAGCGAGTATGGGTGCAGAGCAGATTCCGGGGCAGTCACTGCTCTGGGCTCTGGCTGCCGATGAGACTTCACGACAGGATGAGGGGACACGTGCTCATTCAGCGGACCCCTGTATCCATTCCAAGTCCCTGCTGTTCCAACCTTAACCTTTGCTGATGCCCATACTGAATGTGTTTGGGCAGCCGGCACCCATCGATCAATTCCTGCAGAAGGCCTGACTTCCATTCAACCCACTGAAGGACTCAGTACCCACTACTGTATGCTAGGTCCTGCCCCAGGCAGAGGGTGGGCTCACAGACAAAACAGAGAACCACCTCTCCTCCCACACATTCTGCAGAAGTTCATTCCTGCTTGCCGCATTACTGCTGGTTCCAGAATCTTCCCTTACCCTTTCCTGCATCTGAACTCTTGTTCCCAGCTAAATTCTCCCTGGGATAATCCCTGTCACTGTGGGAAGGAGAGATTCATTGTAATTCTTTTTGAAAGGGATTTGGAGATGTGTAATCTATGCTAAAAATAAGGTCCCTCATTAGGCCAAGTCATGTGTGCCCAATACTTTTTATTCTCAGGATCACATGCCTCTCCTCCCCCAGCTCCTACCCAACTCAGGAAGTGCTGCTATGTAACACTGTGAGCAAGTACCCTGGGCCCCCTTGCCACTTGGAGGAGCTCTCAGGAAGGTCCTGGCGGGATTCCCATAGATGACCGAGTGTCACAAAAGAAAGCATTAGGCAGTCAGTCCCCTCCCTAACCTGCAGAGTAGAAGTATCTCCCATAATTTGGCCATCTCTGTCTTCATCTATATAGTAACAGTTGGAAATGCTTGAATTAGGATATAAACTGGGTGCAGAGGAAGGGAGATTTGGCCCCCAAGGACCGCCAGGTACTGGAAAGCCACAGTTCCTCTCATTGGTCCTAAGGACACGGGACATGGGGACTTCCACTTCCACAGCAAAGACAGCACATCCCAGAGGTGGGGCTCAAGGCTGTGAAAAATCACACTACCTGAGTTTGGTGCCATTTTTTTTTTTTGCGGTACCGGGGATTGAACACAGGGGCGTTCTACCTCCACGCTGCACCCCTGGCCCTATTTTTTATACTTTATTTTGAAACCGGGTCTCACGAAGTTGCGGAGGGCCTCACTAAGTAGAGAGAGAGAGAGACAGGGAGAGAGAAAGATAGAGACAACTGAGGCTGGCCACGAACCCAGATCCTCTGGTCTCCGCCTCCCAAAGTACTGGGATTACAAGCGTATACCACCACGCCCGGCTGGTGCCATTTTTAATGGACACAAAAATGGGAGGAGCCCAACTCTCTGTCCATGCACCGCAGAATATGTAAATGACTTATGGATTTATGTGCTGGAAAACTATGCTGCTCTGACAATGAGAAGACCACACTGTAATTACACAGGGTGGGTGGATTCCACCAACATAATGTGAGCAAAAGACACCACACTCCAGAGTGTGAGGAGCCCAGCGGTAAGAAGTTGAGGTTGAGAGGGAACTAGAGTACAGTTCCAGAAGCTAGATAATGATCCCCTCTCAGACAAGGCCACTGGAAGAGTATGATGGGTGCTTTGGACAGGGGAGGGGATGTTTTCAGACCAAAGAGCTCATTCCATTCCACGGGTAGGTTCTTTTTCCTGAAAATTCAGTGAATTATAAACTTCAACTTTTGGTACTTTTCCATATGCGTTCTGTACTTCAATAAAATTTACCCAAAAAAGTGGAAGCTATCTTTAAATGAGCTAAATAAATTTTAACACCTACGGCAGTAGAATAATCACACAGAGATGATAAACAATACACACTATTTTTAAAGATTTCTCATGAGGCTTCCCAGATAAATTGGAACATCTGCCATGAATTTAAAACTTGGCTAATGACTAAAAATCAGCAATTGTAAAAAAACCTCATCTACCAAAAAGCCTTTATATTTATTAAAGTCAAGAAAAAAGAAAAGTTGGATGTTATGAAAATTGGTGTAAAAGGGGAAGCAATTTTCACTCCTCATCCATATTTGACAACTAATTCTAGCTTTCATAATTTAACATTTTAAGTACTGTATGTGTTCTAATGGCATTGACAATTTGAGACTTATATTTCCTATCACACATTACCCACTAACTCTAACGTGAGGAAGGAATTTGAAGAGTGACATTTTTGGTATGCAATTACACTGGCGTATCTTTGGAGTATATGCAATATTATAAAGGTTCAAGAACTTCTACAGCTAAGATTTTGAAAAGGCTTTCAGAATAGTATTAGGAACAAGAAGTGGCTGTAATAACAGAAGGCGCCATCAGGGCCTGACCATGCAACACCTGGAAACACCCGGCGCTATTTGCACTTAGGGGAAATGGAATGCCTATAAACAAACAGTTTGTTATATATACACTTTACCTCAATAAAACAACCTTTATTGACTTGCACACGTTTTTAAAATATGTAGACATGTGCACTTATCACCATAGCAAGACAGCAAACGCATTCACCACTCTCGAAAGGGTCCCCATGACATCTTCTTGTCTGAATGTTTTCTAGTTCATTGGTTACTGCTCTGATCTTTATTATTTTTCTCATGATTACTTTGGATTTCACTCACTCTGCTTATAATTTTTTTTAAGTCAGAAGCTGAGATTTTGGCTCTGAGATGTTCTTTTTCTCTAAAACAGACATTTACGGCATTCCGTTTCCTCTCAGTATTATATTTGATACAACCTACAAAATTTACAGACTTGTGCTTTCACTTAGAATAGACTCTTAGTTGAGCTGAGTGTTTTCTAGATAGCTATCTGCCATTGGTTACTAACTTAATTCCATCGTGGTTAGAGAATATGTTTTGTATGACTTCAATCTTTATAAGTTTACTGAGATTTGTCTTAGAGCCCAGTGTAAGATCTATCTGGCCAAATGTTCCATGTTCGCTTGAATAAAATGTGTTTTTTACTGCTGTTAGTTTGAATGTCAAATAAATGACATTTAGATCAAGTTGGTTAATGGTGCAGTGAAGTCTCCTGTTTACATACTGCATATTTATTTATTCTATCCATTATCAGTTATGAAGAGTGTTGAAACCTGCATCTCTCATCGCTGTCTTGTCCATTTCTCCTTGCAGGTCTGTCCGTGTTTGGGCGTACTGTATTTTGCAGCTCTGTTAACTAGATGCATACACATTTAGGATTATTACACCCTCTTAATTATTCAACACCTTTATTCATAAGAGAAGGCCCTCAACCTTGGTAGAAGTTCTACTCTGAAATCTACTCCATCTGATATTTACATAGCAAGTTCAGCTTTTTTTGTATTACTATTGCCATGACTTATCTGTTTCATCCTTTTAAATTTTATTTGTGTCCGTATGTTTAAAATGAGTTTCAGAAAACATAGAGCTGGTTCTTGCTAATCCCCCCACCACCGCTGCCACCACAAAAATCTGACAATATCTGCCTTTAATTGGGGTGTCTAGGCCATGTTCCGGTTTAACTGTGGAATGTTCCCCAGAAAAACTCCTCTGTTGGCATTGCAGAGATGTAATCATTGAACCCAAGCTCTGACTTCATCAGTGGATAACTGCATTGATGGATGAATCATTTGAATGGGTTTACTGGGTGGTAACTGTAGGGAGGTGGAGTGTGGCTGGAAAAGGGAGGTCACTGGGGGGCATGGCTTTGGGGGCTCTATGTCCCTGGTCTCTTCCTCTCCCTCTCTCCACTTCCTGGCTGCCATGAGCTGAGCAGCTTTCCCCTGCCATGCCCTGCCGCCATGATGTCTTCGTCTTGGAGCCAATCAATTATGGGCTGAACTTCTGAAGCCATCAGCCAAATAAACCTTTCCTCCTCTGAGTTCTTCATGTCAGGTATTTTGGTCACAGTGACAAAAAAAAAAGAGATCACTTGTATTTAAACTGATTATCAATATTTTTGTATTTAAGTCTATTATCTTATAGTTTTTCTATTTTTTCCCACCTGTTCTTTGATCCCTTTCCCCTCTTATTCTACTTCCTTTTGGATAAACAATTGCACCTTATCTCTTTATGCCAGCTTATAAGCCATAACTGCTTTGTTATCTTAATAGTTGCTTTAGAGTTTGTAGCACACATCCATTAACTTATCAAATCTTTAAATGATATTCCTACTTCACACACTATAAGAAATTTATAGTAACATATTTCCATATGCCTTACTTACACATTTGTTATAAATCCCCAAATACAGTGTTACTGCTTTTGCTTCAAGTAATCAATTATCTTTGAAAGAGATTAAAATAGCAAGAAGAAAATATTTTGCATTTCTTCGCATAGTTACTATTTCTGGCACTTGTCATCTCTTTGTGTATTTCTAAATTTCCCTCAGATATCATTTTCCTTCTGCTTCAAATATTTTCTTCGACTCTTGTACTGCGGGTTTCCTACCAATGCATTCTTTGTTTTTGTATGTCTGAGAAGGTCTTTACTTTGCTCTTATTGTTGAAAGATATTCTCATTAGTGTCTAACTCTTGGTCCACATTTATTTCTTTTAGTCATCAAAGTTTTGCTCCATTGTCTTCTATCTTCCACTGTTTCCAGGAGAAATCTGTCAACTTTCTTTGTTTCTTTCTATATAAAGTGTTTTATTTAGCTGCTCATTTAGGGTTTTCTTTATCACTGGTGTTAAGCACTTTGTTTCTGATGTGTCTCAGTGTAGTTTTCTTGTACTGGGAGCTGAGTGTCTCGGCTCCTCAGCTCAGGAATGCGATGGGGTCCCCTGGGTACCTTGCCCTGCACTGAAGCCTGGAAATGTTCCCACCTGGGGAAACGGGTCATCATGGGGCTCACTGCCTTGGTTTTGCTTCTCAAGAATCATTGACCTTTGTTTCAACGTTTTTTGACAATCACTTTATCATATATTGTTTTACAAATTTTGAGTTGTTTCAAGCAAGAGGATAACCCGGGTTTTGCTACTCTGCATGGTTGAAAGCACCCCATCTCTGTGTTTCAGAGCAGTGTAATATATTTCATTTCGATTTGCACTTCTCTGACTATAAATGAGTGTGAGCATCTCTTCACACGTGTGATGGCCTTTTGTGTTTCCCTCTTCGCAAATCGACTGTGTCTTTTGCCCATTTTCCACTGTACTTGCTTCGCGGGAGCTCCTAGTATATTTTAGATATTAATTCCTTGATGTTTTTCTATGTCCAACTCACCTACTCCCATCCCATCATTTGGCCCTTAACTGTCCATTTACTAATAGCTACCTCATTCTTTTCTTCAACCACTTACCAACTGTCCTTAATTGGGGGGAGGCCTTGATTTAATTAAATTCAGCCATTTATTGCCCTATGGTTTGTTTTTAAAGTTTTGTTTAGCAAATCCTTCTCTGTCTTGTCCCTAGTTTATAAAGACAATTTCCAACATATTCCTATTAACTATAATTTTTCCTTTACATATTGGTCTTTAGTCCATCTTGAGCTCCCTCTGTACCTGTGGCATCGAGTATTTTATATTGGTAACCCATTTTCCCTATACTATTTATTTAATGTATGTTTCCTTTCCTCCTTCCATTTATGATTCCATGTTTTATATATTAATTTATTATATATATGCATAAATATATGGATCTTTGAGCATTTTGGGGGTCTATTGGTCAATATGGTTTGTTAATCCAATACCTCACTGTATTTATTTTGCTGGCTTTGGAGTTTTTTAGTACCAGTAGCTAGTTAATATCAACCTTTAAAAAAATCGAACTGGAATTTTGATCAGAGACAACTGACATCTCTATGCTATTGAAGTATCCTTTTAAAGACCAAGAATCCCGCCATGTGTCAGATCATATTCTATGTACTTTATTAGAATGTTAACATGCTACCCAATGTTTTGGGTATTTGTGGTTAAATAAGTTCCTAGATATTTTTGAATCATTATTGCTCGTGGATAGTATCTTGGTTTTATTGCATTGTATTTAGTTGTGGGTGGTATAGAGAAATTCTATTAGCTCTGTGTGTGTGTGTGTGTGTGTGTGTGTGTGTGTGTGTGTGTGCCTTTACTTCTAATTCCAAAATAATTCTAGGTTGACAGAAGGTTGCAGCCAGTCACAGGCAACCTTCCCCTGGCCTCTCCCAGTGTTAACATCTCATGAAACAATAGTACAATATCAACCCTAAGAAACTGACATTGGTACACCCCATAAAGCAGTGATCTATGCACTCGCATGGGGGTGGGGTCTTCCTGTTTAACTCTGTCACCTTCGAAGCCATGCCTAACCACCACCACAGTCGACATGCTCAGCGGTACTGTCCCTCTAGACTCCCTAGTGCTCCCTTGTAAGCCAGATTGTTCCCTTGGGATCTCTCTTTCTAAGTGGCTTCAGGGAGTTCATTTCATACAGTTCAATGACTTTCCCATTCCCAGCCCCTGCCAACCGCTAACATGTTCTCCATCTTGATAATGTTGTCAGTTATGCTACTTGAATCATATAGTTTGTGATCTTTGGAAATCATTTTTTCACTCCCCATAATTCCCCTTAGGTCCATCCGAGTTGGAATATGTACTAATGGCTCGTTCCTTCATATGGATGAGCCATATTCTGTGCTATGAACCTACCGCAGTTTTCAAACTACTGGCCCTCTGAAGGCATTCGAGTAGTTTCCAGCTTGGAGTTCTTATGAATACAACCGCTATGGACATTTGTGCACAAGTTCTCCCATGAAGATAAACTCCCTGGAGTGCAATTGCTGCGTTGTGTGGTCACCCACGCTTCGTTTTGAAGATATGGCTGTGCCACGGTTACAGTCCTTCAGTAGCACATGAGTGGTGCATGGGCCCTTTAGGACACGGGGCCCAGTGGGAGGTCGTAGGTCGTAGGTGTGGCCTTGGAGGGAATGGTTGGCCCCTGGCCCCTTCTCTTCCTCCTCTACTTCCTGGCCATGAGGTGAGTGGCTGTGGGTTGAGGTGGTAGGACAATCTCTCCACAGAGCCCCTGCCAGAGGTGCTATCTCGCCACAGGCCCAAGTCAAGGAGCTGGAACCTCCAGAACTGCGGGCCAAGAGAAACAGAAGAAACCTTTTCTCTTTTTGTTTATTTCTTTCCATTTTGTGTGTGTGTGAGTGTGAGTGTTTGTATGTGTGTGTGTGTGTGTGTGTGCATGTGCGTGTGTGTGTTTTACTGGGATTAAATATAGGAGCATTCTACCTCTGCGCTATAGCCCCAGTACTCATGGAGTTTTGTTTGTTTGGGATTTTTATTTTGAAACAGAGTTGCGGTAAGTGGCCCAGGCTGGCCTAAAACTTGCAATCCTCCTGCCTCAGCTTCCCCAGTCACTGGGATTAGAGGTGTGTGCCACCATATGCAACTACCTAAGTTGATTATCTTAGGTATGTCATTATAGTGATGGAAAGCTGACTAACATAGGTCCTAAAGATTTTCTCCTATGTTCTTTTCCAGAAGCTCTGTAGATTATGTTTACATTTTAAGTCCATGATATAGTTTGAGTTCATTTTTGTATAAGGTACGAGGTTTAAGGAAAACATGTTTTGTTTTGTTTTGTTTTGTTTTGTTTTGTTTTGTTTTCCCAATGGAGATCTGATTATCTAGTGGCTTTTTAAGTTGACCTTACATCTGGCAATCTGGCAAAGTTGTGGAACTCTGGTAGTAGTTATTAGTTATTGTTGATTCTGGTACATTTTCTATATAACATTATTATCTGTAAATAAGATTTTTATCTCTGCCAATATTTACACATCTTAGTTATTTTTTGTTTTGTTTTCTTTCTTGTAGCATTAGTCAGGCCCTATCACTCTATATTAAGCTGTAACAAGGTAAACAGGTGACTTTGTCTTATGCCTGGTGCTAAAGGGACTGCATCTGAGTGTCTCCATTAAGTGTAACATTTGCTGTAGGGTCATATCTACTATACGTGATGCACATACCTATATCACAGTAAGGTAGTTCCCTTCAATTCCTAACTTAGTATAAAGTTTTATCTTAAATAACCATTATACCTTATTAAGTGCATTTTCTGAATAGGCTGAGATAAGAGTGAGGAATACGATAGAAGAGCCAGGTGTGGTGGTGCACACCTGTAATCCCAGCTACTCAGGAGGCTGAGGCCAGAGGGTCACAAGTCCAAGGCCAGCCTGAGCAACTTAGCAAGATGCTGTCTTAAAATAGAAAATAAAAAGGGCTGGGGATGTAGCTCAATGATAGAGCACTTGCATAGCATGCATGAGGCCCTGGGTCCAATCTCCAGGATGGCCAAAAAAAAAAAAGACAGCCGGGCGTGGTGGCGCACGCTTGTAATCCCAGTACTTTGAGAGGCAGAGACCGGAGGATCCAGGTTCACGGCCAGCCTCAGCTCTCTCTCTTTCTCTCTCTCTCTCTACTTAGTGAGGCCCTCCGCAACTTCGTGAGACCCGGTTTCAAAATAAAGTATAAAAAATAGGGCCGGGGATGTAGCGCAGAGGTAGAACGCCCCTGGGTTCAATCCCCGGTACCGCAAAAAAAAAAAATAGATAGATAGATAGATAGATAGATAGAAGGCTCAGTAGAGAAGGATATAAACTATAGTCTTAATAAATTTTGTTTTCTTCTTTTTGCCTCCTTAATAGAATTTCCTCAGATTTAGAAAGAAAATGATTTGGAGTAAGTAACATTATTCATATATTCAAAAGTTTAAATATTGCTTATCCTCAATAAATAACATATACTGTAAAACATCCAGCCTTGCTGATCATCATTCTCAATCAGTAATATATACTATAAAATATCCAACCTTGCTGATCATCATTCAAACATGTCATTAAGTATCTCTTACTGGCAGGCACTGGTTAGATGCTAGAAATTCAGAGAGAACAAGTCATTGTCCCCCCTCCCAAGAAACTTACAAGTCAATTAGGGAGAGAGATTAAGGAATAGATTTAATGGTAGACAACAGGGACAGTGCCTTCAATTCCGTTTGGATTGCTCCGGCACACATGGGTGTGAAGGAGAGCTCATCTTCATTATTTCTTTCTACGAAAGAAGATCAGAGTGACGGAGCATCTATGGTATGACTTACAAGTTTACTTTTACTTATCCATAGAGAACACACTGATCTGGTGGCTCTAATAGGACTCTTTCTGTTGATGGGGTTAAAGTGGTCCCAGCTCCCAAGTCCAGCACGCTGGAGTCAAGAGCCCAATGTGGACTAGTGGTGCAGCCACACAGGGAAATAGTGTCTGCTTTGTACAAAGTTAAATATATTCTACCATATGGCTCTGTAATACCCAAGAGGTATTTACCCAAGGGAAATGGAAACATATTTCTACAAACAAAAAAAATTATATGAAACATTTATAGTAGCTTTATTCAATTTCCCAAAGCTGGAAAAAAATTCCATCATCTGGTGAATGAATAAACAAATCATGGCTCTAACCTAGAAATGGATCAGGGAAAGAATATCTTAATACAAATTCACAATATTTAAAACATACGGCAAAACCAAGTGCACATAATTCATGTAAGAATCAAGCCCAGGGTTATTTTGTTGCAGATCAGTTTTGGAGAAATCAACAAACTCAGAGAGTAAGAACTGAGTTCAATGATTGCAAAGAAGCAAAGGCAGAAGTTCAGATCAGATTACAAAAAATAGTAATTCAGAGTATAAGACAAAGAAGTAATTACCCAAGAACTTTTTGAGGAAGTCTAGTAAACAGAATATTTGTTCAAGAGCCACAGAGCCCTAAAAATACGAAGAGTAGAGTTTGATTCTAAGATGAAGACTTTCTGAGTCGGGTCCTGTGTACTTCTTGCTTGGGACCAGAATTTTTCTGTTAGAACCGACCTCATCTAATTAGAGCAAACAAGAAGTCACAGTTAACTGGAGAGAGCAATAAGTGGAAAACAAGAGCTTTTAAAAGCCATCATTCAGATTTCTGCAAAAACGCGAAAGGATAAAAAATAAAGTTATGTTTCTGGAACCTTAATGGATATTTCAAAAACAAGAGGTGCTTCTGCTTTTGAAATCCATTTCTTTTTACACTGAGATAGTCTTATCAACCTCACTTTGGGTTATACTTCACTAATACTAATGGAGTGCCGCCAACCTGCAGTAGGATTGCTTCAGAATACTTCGGGAAGGATCAAAGAGAAAGAAAAAGCAACTTCTTATGCTCTGTTTTCTTTTTATTTTTAATTATTGTTTATATTTTCAATTACAAATGTACAAAATAAAGTTACATTGCTGGTCTTGTAAGAGCTATGCAATTTTCCTAAATGTATACCTATAACTGCAGCAGTTCACCTATTTTAAAAATTTGGAATTCTGTTCATTTGTTATCTTTAAGACCACCTCAGATTTAAAGGCTGCTTTATTGTACATTTAAAATGTATTATAACAGTGTGGTAGTTAATAAAACACTATTTTTTCTTTTGAAAAAAAAAGAAAAGAAAAAGCAACTGCTTTTGTAGCCCACATATCATTTCAATTTGGAAAAAAGAAGAAATAAAATTGATTTAAGAGCAATCTATACAGTGTGCATGATAGTACAAACTGTAGAAATCAGTTGTAGACAAATTGATGATAAGAAGAGAGAGGGGAAGTAGAGTTTTTGCAGTGTAGCTGGAGAAAACTTAATCAAGCACCCAGAAGTCTTGGGATGACATTACTTTCTATCCAAAAGAAGACAAAATATTTTTGTCTGCCCACTAGCTGTTCTCCTTTCCTACAACAGAGTGCCTGTATGCGAGGGGTTGGGTAGCAGGAAAGAGTCCACTCATGTTTTCAGATGGAAATGTTATCTGAGACTTACCAATAAGAAATGGCTTTCTTTAATGAGAAGATTCCAAAACACTGTTGAATACATGTCCCTTCATTTAAAAAAAATGGTATCATCTACTTCAGAGCAGCAATTTGGAAAGTCCAAATGTTTCACACGCACCTGAACATTTCAGTAGCAGCAGCAATGAGCCCAGCTTTAAGTTAACAAATGGCCGCATCTCCCAGACTCCCTTGCGGAGAGGCCTGTGGAACAGAAACAGAAGTCAGCAGGTCGAGCTTTCAAAGGGCTCTGTGAACAGGGGTGACTGGTCTAGAAGCCTCATCATTTCCCTCCCCCGCCCCCCAATCCTTCTAAAATGCAGACCTGACAGCCAGCCCCCTCCGCGATACCAGGAGGATCGTGAAGATGAAGCCACAGTCACTGATGGAGGGAAGGGGGGTGGGTGCCTGGACCTTCACGCTGCCTGACAAGGAAACAATCACGTGTTTTTAAACCACCTGGTTCTGAGGTCTCTTCTACCAGCAGCTGTTTGCAATTCCCAATCAGTTTAGAGGGCTCCAGGGCTAATGGAGTTAGGTAAGAGTATTCTCTTAGATCCTGACAGCCTTTTACAGGAAATTATAATAGGCAGAATAAAAACACCAATGCCCTTTAAATTGGGAAGGGAGTTAAAAGGACCCATCTGGGCACCTAAAGCTTTTCCTCTGAAGTTTAATTTAATCATGTTAAAGTTTAACTTAATTATGTTAAGTTTAAGTTATTTATGTTGAAATAAAGTTTACCGTCATTTTTTTCTTTCAAAATAAATCCATATTTCCAAACCTACTTCGATGGTTGAGAGTGGGACCTGATTGGTGATAGATTGTTTTAGTCAGCATTCCCATCGCTGTGACAAAATGCCGGACACACACAACTGAGAGGAGGAAAGGCTTATTAGGGCTCAGGGTTTCAGAGGTTCAGCCCAGGGTTGGCTGGCTCCAAGGAGCAACATCATGGTAGCAGGACGTGGCAGAGGGAAGCTGCTCTCCTGGCAGCCTGGGAGCAAACAGAGAGGCAGAGACGGAGACCAGGGACAGACATAGTCCCCAAGGCCACACCCCCAGTGACTTACCTCCTCCAGCCATGACCCACTTGCCTAGTTACCACCCAGTAAATCCATTAAAATTGTTAATCCATCCATGGATTTATCCATGATGAGATTAGAGCCCACATTCAATGATTTCACCTCTGAATATTTTTGTATTGCCAATATATAAGCTTCTCTGGGGACATTCTATATTCAAACATAACAGAGATGTAGCATAAGCCAACCTGTCTTCAGAATCTACCTATAGACACCAAAAGTGCAGGCAACAAAAGAAAAACTCATGTCTTAGCCAGTTCATGTTGCTATAACAAAATGCCTAAGCCTGGGAGCTTTATAAAGAAAAGAAATTCTGAAGCTTACAGTTTGGGAGGCTGAAAGTCCGAAGTCAGGCAGACTCCTCGATTCTGGCTGTGGCGAGGGCCCCTGGGCTGTGGCACATCATGGCGGGCAGCATCATGGCAAGATCACGGTGAGAGAGAGACACACACATGAGACAGGAGGCCAGAGAGCAACTCAAGGGTCAGGCTCCCTCCTTTGTAACAGCTTACTCTCCAAGGAGCCAAGGGATCCCATGAAAATGTTGCCAATCCATCAGGGGCAGTGCTACTCATGATCTAGCTACCTGGCACTAAGGTTTTGACACCACCCCAACACCACCACACTAGGACAAGCTCCCCACACACAAATCCCGGGGGCGCACTAAAACCATCTCCAGACCATCGCCACGAGAGACACTGAATTTCATCAAAATGAAAAACCTTGGTGCATCAAAAGATACTACCAAGAGAGTGAAAAGAAGCCCCACCAAACGGGAGAAAATAATTGCAAATCCTATAGAGGATAAGGGGTTAGTGTCCCGAATATAAAAAGAATCCCTGTGACTCAACAACAAAAAAGCAAACAACCCAATTCAAACAAAAAAATGAGCAAAGAGCTTGAAAATAACCATTTCTCCAGAGGAAATATACAAATGGCCAATCAGCACGTGAAAAGATGTTCTTCATCGCTAGTCATTAGGGAACTCAAAACCACCAGGAGTTACCACTCTGCACCCATTAGGACGGCTGTTATCCTAAAAACGAAAAACAACGAGGCTGGTGAGGAGGGGGGGGGTTGAAATGTTTGTTCAGTGATGGTGGAAATGGAAAAAGGTGCAGCCACCATGCAAAAAATTTACGGAGGTTCCTCAGAAAGTTAAACATGGAGCGCCGTGCAGCCCGGCAGCTCTTTAAGCAGGGCCTGGTGGTTCTAACTTCTGTTAGCTGACCCTTACCAGGCGTCAGTTCCCACCTGTCCTACACCCTTACAGGTGGGGTCTCTGAAGCTCCCGCCCATCGACCCAAGCTGCAGCCCCTTGGGGAATCTCAGGCAGGAATAGTCTGTTGCCACTGTCCATCACACGGGGGTTTGGGGGAACCTGCTGTGGTCCCCTGGCCTCTGTCATGTGGCCATGTCTGTGTATTCATCCTGAAGCCTGCTTTGGTTTTCTTATTTTAGCAATGTGGTCGAGGTGAAGCAAATATAAGAAAACCTTTTTGCTGCAGGGTGTGGTGGCACACGCCTGTCATCCCAGTACTTGGGAGGCTGAGACAGGAGGATCGCAGGTTCGAGGCCAGGCTCAGCAATTTAGCAGGATCCTGTTTCCCACCAAAAAAATAAAATGGGCCAGGGATGTAGCTCAGAGGTAGAATGCCCCTGGGTTCAATCCCCAGTACAGAAAGAGAGAGAGAAAGAAAGATAGAAAAAAAAAGAAAGGAAGGAAGGAGGGAAGGAAGGAAGGAAGGAAGGAAGGAAGGAAGGAAGGAAGGAAGGAGCTGTTTGTTCTGGAGTTTCAAACAACAGTGTTCATTCAGCTTAACTTCTCAGAAGCAAATTACATATTGGTTTATTCTATTGTCCCAAAAGATAAAAAATGAAAACAAAGTCCAGAAATACATAAGATCTACCGTGTTCCCTACTTGACCTGAGTCACCGTATGTCCACCTCTGATTCAATTCACTTTTAATGATTCCATTTAGAAAAAATACGAAAGGCTGAATAAAAAGACCTCGGATCAACTGTGTCAATTAAAATTCCTTTTTGCTGAGAAACCAGGTGGTAATAATGGAAGCAAGCTCAGAGGGGTTGACCCCGGGAAGATGTGACTGCCAAGAATGACAAATGGCTCATGAACAGTATGAATTCACAAAGACTGGGCAATTAAGGTTTATGAATTTTTGAAGTCTCTTCTTATAAAGCAGTGACTACAATAATACAGACACAAAGAGTGTATAAATCCTGACACAAAATTCACCTAAGTTATTTTAGCAGGAAGAGCTTCCCATAAAGAATTAAACAATGTAAAAAGAATTTTTAACTGGAAAACTAAAAAGAATAATAAAATGTAGTGAGACTGGCAGCAACAGAAAGTAGTTGCCACCTGCAGGGTCAGGAGAACACTGAGAAGAGGTTCAAACTCCTAATACTTACACACTGGAGAAGGGGACCACGGGACTCTGAAAAGAGGATGCTCCACAGCGGGTGCTCAGGGGTCTCAGCATGAAGGAGGGACCCCGTGGGCAGGCTCCTTGAACGGATGCTGAGTGGTACTGTTGGTGTCTTTGTGGGCACCGTGAGAGCAGCTTCCCTCTGCCATGTTCTGGCGCCATGATGTTTCTGCCTTGGAGCCCGCCAGCTGTACGCTGAACCTTTGAAACCTTGAGTCCAAATGAATGTTTCCTCCTCTCAGTTGTTCTTGTCAGGTATAGTGGTCATAGCAACGAAAAAGCTCACTAATACCAGCATACATTCTTTCTACATACATTTGACTTTCCATCCAACAAAAGAGAACACTGTATTTGCATACAACTTAATGGAATTATCCTTCGGACAAATGAAGGCAGTCTCATCATCTCCCCAAAACACGGGGATGCAAAGCCTCAGATGTCATTGTATGACCACACGTGGAAGTTCACAACCACATAGAAACGCTCCGTTGTCTAAAGATTATGCTGTAAAGTTCACTTCTAACAGAGCTTGCTTGAGATTCTAAAGAAAAGTAAGGAGAGAGCGCTGCTGCTGTGGGGTTCTGTAGACACACTCGGCCATTGCTGGTGTCTAGAAGCTCTCTTCCTCTGCATCCCAGTCATCCTCCCTCGGTCCTCAGCCAGGTCCTCAGCTCATCAGATTCTCTATCTTGCATGGTGAACCACATCTTCATTTTTGAGGATTCTAAATCTCTAGTTGTCCTTTTTTTAGTTGCTATAGGGTCTGTTATAGTTAGATATGAAATGTCCCCTAAAGAGCTCATTTATTAATATTCAGGGTTGATAGAGTGGAGTCATGAGGGTTGTAATCCCAGCTATGGATAAATTCATTGTGATGGATTTATCTGAGTGGTGACCCAGGCCAGTAGGATGTGACTGGAGGTGGTCCCTGGGGGTGCAGCCTTGGGGATTATATAAGGGGTTCCTCCTCCCCCTGCTCGCTCTCTCACTCCTAGCCTCCATAATGTGAGGAGCACAGCCCATGTGCTGTCCCTCCACCTCCTATCGCCGTGCCCTGAGATCCGCAGTCCCCAGCCTCACGTGGACTAAGCCCAAAACCGTAAAAAAGTAAATCTTCTTTCCTCTAAATTACGTGGTCAGATCTTTAGGTTATAACTGCAAGAGTGCTGATGGATACAGTGTCCCATTGATTTTACTCTTAGACAAGCAAATACTAAGAACTCCGGAGAATTTCCTGGATTCCAAATATATTCCTCATTGTCTCTCTTTTGCAAGAGAAACTCAATTTCCCATTGGAAATCAATACCAGTGTCCCAAGCAGTAGATTTATCTCCTTATTGGCCCAATAGCTCAATGGCATGAGTACCCAAAGTCTCCAAGTGGCAGTCTCAACTTTTACTTCAATAGAATCATTGTGTCCCCCTTGAGAACCAAGACCACCAAATCGACAAATCTCAACAGTGTAGGAAGAGAAGTAAAAAGAAAAGAAAACACCTGTGAGTGGGCTCCAGGAGCCATTCGTACTTAATACTCTTTGATCGCCGATCTGTGTGATGGTCCAGGTTCTCAGGCTATAGAGAGGCAGCCCCATACATTTGTTGATGACTCAAAGCACATGCTCAAGTTATAAATGGGGGAGTAAATGCCCCCTTGTGGAGTCGTTAAGGATCATTCCAACACCGCTGTGGAAATTACCCTTGGAGAGGCATATGAAATTACAGAATTGATTATACTGACAGGTCCCAGAGACAAGAGGCATGCAGGGGCCATACAGGCACACACCGGGGAGTGTGCGCCACTGAGCAGCCAGGCAGGTGGATGAGGAGGAGAAAGAGGGGCCTCTCTATAGCCTGAGAACCTGGACCTTGGTTGTCAACTTGACTGGATTGAGAGAAACCTGTAGATTGGTAAAGCACACTTCTGGGTGCATCTGTGAGACACACTGAGATGATTGGCATGTGAGTCAGCGAACTGAGGGGGAAGACCCGCCCTGAAAGTGGGTGGCACTGTCCAATAGGCTGGGGCCCTGGGGCTAGAGCTGGTTCTGAGGCTCCAGCCTGCTGGACTGGGCGGCTACAGGCTTTCCCAGCTCTCCAGCCTGCAGAGGGCCATGGTGGACTGGTCGGCCTCTGATTATGTGGGCAGATCTACTAGGTCCCCTCTCGTAATTCCATGTACATTCTACTGGTTCCTTCCCTCTAGAGAACACTAATATGAATCTGTGTCGTTGTCAGAAAGCCAACTAACGGGGGGCGAGAAACACTCATCACCTTCTGCCCATTCATTCATTATTCATTCATTCAAGAATACTTGCCGAGCGCCCTCTGTGCACCAGACCTTCGTAAAGGGAAGTGGTGGGGGCGTCGTCTGCAATCGTATGGACAGCTGTAACACCTGTGTATGTGTGTGACTCCTGGACTGAGGGAGCGGGCAGAGGGGGGTGTGGATTCCATGTGCGCATTCTGTGTGCACATTCCGTGTGTGCGTTTCGTGTGCGCATTCCGTGTGCGCATTTTACATGTGTGTCCATGTGTGCATTACACGTGTGCATTTTACACGTGTGCATTTCGTGTGCACATTCCGTGTGTGCATTTTACACGTGTGCATTTCGTGTGCACATTCCATGTGTGCATTTTACATGTGTCCATGTGTGCATTCCGTGTGTGCATTTTACACGTGTGCATTTCGTGTGTGTCCCTGTGTGCATTCCGTGTGTGCATTTCGTGTGTGCATTTCGTGTGTGCATTTTACACGTGTGCATTTCGTGTGTGCATTCCGTGTGTGCATTTTACACGTGTGCATTTCGTGTGCGCATTTCGTGTGTGCATTTTACATATGTGTCCATGTGTGCATTCCGTGTGCATTCCTGACTGCCCAGGACCACTGCAGGCTACACAAACAGAAAGCTTAGGACCACAGCAGGCTGCACACACTGCCCAGGACCACAGCAGGCCGCACACTCTGCCTCCAATGTAGGGTCCTCTTTGAGATGCCACAGGTGCTCCACATGGAGGCCTTTGTTGCAGATGTAATGAGACTGCAAAACGCTCAGCTACACCATGACTTGGATAACTGGTACCCACCAGGTGCTTAGCATAGAGTAAAAATGCGGTATATTTGCTGCAAGAGATAATGAAGATCTGAAGACACTTAGACATTCCAGGGCGTTGGCTGTCACCTGGATCTAATCTTACCAAAAATTGCTGTAACAGCAGTGCTGGACCCTCTAGTCTTTGACCCTTCTTAGTTAAATACAAGAGACGCCAGCTTATTGTAACTTGCCCAACTCCTGCCCCGTGTCCACTCCGCCAGTGCTCCCAGACCTCCAGAGTCCTTCATCCACCCAAGTCTTGGCTCATACACCTGATCATACACCTGACCCTGGTGTATGATCAGGGTCTGTTGCGTTCAGTGAGACCCCGTAAGCTTTCCCAAAGGACAACCTCCCCTCCAGTTCCAGAACTCGAGCTCAACCTTGCCTAGATATGAAGTTACATAAAGACCATCGATGTCCTATTCTTCCCCCCACCACGAGTACTTTTAGAACTAGGGTCTAATGAAATATATGTATCCAAAAGACCTATAACATGGCGCCCATATAAAACATTCCTTAAATGTTTGTTCAACATGTTTTAGTGGAGACAGGATTAGTGCCAGCAGGGAATAATGTTTAGACAGCCGTCATTTGTTTCCTCAATTTCTCCTTGAGAGAACTTCCCTGTGTTATCAGGAATAAGACTTAGGAGTCTTCTGAAAGTAACTGTAGGAAGCAAAGACATATGGTAGCCCTTTCTGGCATCCTAAGAGATCAGGACACATGTCCTGCATGGCAGAGTGACAGGTGGCATAAAGAAATGACATTCTGAAATAAAATGGCAAGAAGAAAGAAGCAAGACTACAGTGAACGCAAATACTCAATAACACTTTAAATTCGTGGCGGAAGAGGAAAGGGCAGAATTAGCACTTCAAATATTTGAGACTTTGAAGGAGTGAGCAATATCGAGACCCCTTTTCAAGGCACAGAGAAAAATGATAAAGAAATGAAACCAATGAGGGGGGAGAAGAGAGATTCAACTTGAGAGCTCTATTTTCCCCTCAGGAAGAGACCAGAATAACTGAGAAAATTCAAGCATATAATTAAAGAATTATCTAAATTTTTAGAAAGTCTTGGAGTTACAAATTAGGACAGTACACTTCACTCCGGAGAAAAACAACCAAAAGAAATCCATAATTAGACACAACCCGGTAATTTTTAAAAGTGATAATAATAAAGAAAAAATTATAAATTTCCAGGCTGATGGGGGAAGGGAGAAGAAGGGGTATTATGTAGATTGGCCTCATTTTCTTCTTCTACAGTGCTGAATCAGAAAGGATCATCTACAGCTTTTGAACAAAAACAAATTTTATCACCAACCAAGTGTTTTGCAGAGTGTAGCAGCGGGGTGAGGGAGGAGATAATAAAAAGGTTCACAGAGATGTACAGACTTGGAAAACATCTCACAAATATCCTTGTTTAAAAAATTCATTTAAAATGTACTATCTAAGAATAAGCTGAATCAAGCTGGGCAAGGTGGCACACACCTATAATCTCAGTACTTGGGAGGCCAAGACAGGAGGATCACAGGTTCAAGGCCAGCCTCAGCAACTTAGCAAGACCCTGTTTCAAAATAAAAAGGGCTGGCGGGGGGGGGGGAGGGGGGGCTTGGAGTTAGAATGCTCCTGGATTCAATCCTCAATACCAAAAAAAAAAGGTGAATCAAACATTAATATCAGGAAATCACATCTAAAAAGACTGCAGGTTCTTGTGGGAATTAAACTCCAAATTCAGTAACTGGCTGGATACTCTGAGCTCAGGAGGATTCTTCCCTCCAAGGCTGAATCTCTGTCCTGCCCCCCGAGTTTCTCTTCATTCATTCATTGAACAACTAATTCTTAAGCACCTCCTTTGTGCCAGGCACGGTATTGGTCCCCAAAGACACAGTGGTCATAAGGTAGTTCTTTTTTTTTTTTTGCGGTACCGGGGATTGAACGCAGAGGCGTTCTACCTCCGCGCTACACCCCCGGCCCTATTTTTTATGCTTTCTTTTTTGAAACCGGGTCTCACGAGATTGCGGAGAGCCTCACTAAGGAGAGAGACAGACAGAGAGACAGAGAGAGAGAGACAGAGTGAGAGCTGAGGCTGGCCACGAACCCAGATCCTCCGGTCTCCGCCTCCCAAAGTACTGGGATTACAAGCGTGTGCCACCACGCCCGGCTAGCTAGTTCTAACCCTAACCCTACAACAGTGTGCAGTCTATTGTTTTCACTTTTTTTTTCCTTTCTCAGGAGAGAAGGTCATTCTTGGGTCACATTCTTAGCCTCAATTTAGTGAGAATCTCTTCTCATCGTACATAATATCCACTTAAAGTGATAATGGGTCATTATCCAGCATTTTAAGAATAAGAGTGAAATTATCTCCTAGTGGAGACTGTGCCAGAAGAATTATTGCACAAAAGGGCCTTTTGTTCCCACTGCACAAAGCAGGACTGCACAGAGTGAAATAATAGCCCTTTTCATCGCCCAGAAACTCAAACAGTGATTTTCTCCTACTTTAAAGATCCCATTTCATGAATAAAATTGTTTGGAATTTGTAATGAGAAAAAAATGCAGACATTATTTGTTGTCAACCTCATTTTCCCATTGTTTGACATCCAAGACCCAGGCTGCTTCTGTGTTGACTACACCTACACACCAGTCCTTACAGCAAGCACACGAGAATGTTCCCGAAGGTTCCCAAGGCCTTCACCCAGCTGGACCTCACTGCCTCTTCATTTTTCTGTCCTTTCCCTATTATACTAGAACTTGAGCCCAAGGCCTGGAATATTCCGGTTCAATTTTCTTTCTCTCTCCTATGCTTGAATTGCAGGCAGTTCAGATGTAAATCCATGACACAGAAATACTAGGATGGTGGACCGTAGAGCATGCCAACACTTACATCAAATTAATACTGCAGAAATAGAAGAATGATTTTTCATAGTTTAACTCAACTTCACAAATTCCTTTTCTTATTAGATTAATTAGACTGGATGCCCGGATATTTCTTGTGCCATAATTCAGGTAAATAAATGATGTCGAATCCTCCCAATGTAAAATGGTCGGCTGCCATTAAAGGTAATAGGTCCATAGAACTTGCAGCGTTGATAGGGCTGGGGGCGTAGCTCAGAGGTAGACTGCCCCTGGGTTCAATCCCCAGTACCGCAAAAAAAAAAAGTCAGGGTGCCATCAGAGAAGCAGATCCAGCATGAATATGCATGAAATGATAAAATGTACTTGCCACGGGGACTTTCCCCTGCACGCCTGTGGGAGCCGGGTAATAATCTATGTGTCTGGTGCATGGTGTCCACAGAGCACCAGATAGATGGGAAAGGAAGATGGACACAAAATGGGGAACGACATGACAAAACCAGCTGTCAGACCGGATTTCCCCGACTCGCAAGCTGATCAGCGAAGCCTTCTACTGTTTCAAATGTCGGCAGAGGACAGGACTCCTGGGTCAGATATCAAATATTTTGTTGGTCGCGGTAGAGCGCACAGCACATACACCATGTGTATTGTGGTTCCTCTCGAGCCCCGTGCGCCCTGGGGGCTCTGCAGAGGGCTCCAGGGGGACGCTGCCAGGCAGCGAACCTGCGTCTCAGCTGAGAAGCACCGAGCGTGGGGACTCCACTGCCGCTTCTCTGGTAAGTTCTCTGTGCCAGTGGGAGCTAGTAGCTCATCTGCACCCTACATCAAGAGACGTCCCGGTGGTGGGAGACCTGCATTCTCAGCACACTCAGCAAGAATGTGCGGGGCACCTAGAGCCCCTGGTGCTCGTGAGGCTGAGCCAGAGCCCACCAAAGATGGATGGAACTGCCTCAGTTTCTCTCTTCCAAGCCTCCAACCCTGATGATGGGTACGTCCTGCAGAAGACTCCAGCGCCCTTCATCATAAAGTGCAATCAATATTCCTTGGGTTCAGGAGTGGGGAGGCCAGAGGACGATGAGACGGGAGCTTCAGTCCCTGCAGGCCCAAGTCCTGAGCAATGCCAGCCAGGTGCACCAGGGGGAAAGTGACAACATACACGGTCTACAACAAGAAGAAAAAGCAGGAGGGCCCATTCCACTCCGCTTTCCAAACCTCATGCAAAATATCCCTCCAGACCCATGCAGCAAAGAGAATTCCAGAAAACCCAGCCTCAGTTCAGCTAAGTGACCCTTATACGATCCACCATAAGACCTCCAAGTGACCCTCCTTCCGCGTCTGGTCAGCCTCGCCGTCCATCTTCAGGAGGCAGACTCCTGCTCGCTCTTCACACAGGGAGTGGCTGAGAACCACAGGGACACCAGAAACCACCAGCCACCTTGTTGCAGGAGTCCCCAAGGCCAGCCCAGGCCAGTGACTGTCTAGAAGGACGGAGGACACACAATTCTCAGCAGAGAGTCACAACTAACGACTCTACAGCAAAAAGACAGAAAGAAAACCAGCCAAGGAAAAGTGCTATGGGCTGAGTCCAAAAGAACCAAGCACGGGTTTCTCAGAGCTTCTGCCCGGCCTCAGTCTCTGCTTTCCAAAGTCTGAGTCTACTCTTTTGATAATTTTCAAATATTATTTATATCATAACTAAGTGGAAATCTTATGCTCAAAGCCATAAGGAAGAACAAAATTAGGTCATTTGCAGGAAAATGGATGGAGGTAGAAAATATTATGCTAAGTGAGATCGACCAGACTCAGAAAATCAAGGGTCATATATTTTTTCTCATATGTGGAAGCTGGAGAGAAAATAGGAAACACAAGGGACTTCAGATAAATGAGGAGAGAGACCAGGAGACTAGTGGAAGGGGATTGGAGGAGGGAGGTGGGAAGGGAAAAGGAGGCCTGAGGAAGGGAACATGGAATGCTATGATCATACATGAAGGCACCACCTCCAATCTCTGCTCAAAGACCTGGATAACATTAAGTCAGAAAGGAGCTTAGATAGCCGGGCATGGTGGCCCACGCTTCTAATCCCAGTAGTTGGGAGGCTGAGACCGGAGGATGGCAGGCTAGCGGCCAGCCTCAGCTACTTAGTGAGACACTGTTTCAAAATAAAGAATAAAAAAATAGGGCTGGGGGTGCAGCTTGGAGGTAGAATGCCTCTGAGTTCAACCCCCAGTACCACAAAAAAGAAAAGAAGAAAAAAGAAAAGAGCTTTGACAACCCTGTGTGTTGCCATGGTTGGGAGAACCACCTTTGCACATACAGAAGGTTGATTCAGTGACGTTGTGTGTATTTATGAGGGTTAAATTCTACAGCCAAAAGTAGGGCAAAAATTACAAAAAATCACATTGAAAACCCACTAGGTCATTGTCCCCATAAGATCAAGGACAAGTCTGAATTATAAAGCGTTATGTATAAAGTCTAACATACACAACATCAGGTCTCTTTAAAGAATAACCATACAAAATATGATTTTGTAGCTTCTCCCGTAGTTTGAACATACTTGAAGTTGAGGCCGAGTTCTAAAACGCCATGCCATCTTTAGTTCGCTTTGAATTCCTTCCTACCTCTCTTCAGCAGGAGACCTGAAATGGAGAACCGTTTGTAGAAATGTGTTGTTATCAGTCAACTTCCTGCCCGTTCAATTTTCCAACCAAAACCTTTATCTGATACTTGTTTATTCGGCTTAGCATTTACTGGAGCACTGGGAGTCAAGGCCTCAACAAGTTCTGTCTTTCAAGCAGTCAACTTTTCTGAGCTTTGGGACAAATTGCTATTTCTTGATGTGAGACCATGATTTGTAATAACTACGGACCACTAAACTTTAGAATCAGATAACTGTGATGAGGGACTCAGCCTATGGGAGCCAGGAGGTACAGGTCTCCCCACCACCTCCCACTAGTGCTGTGGGAGTCTCAAGTCCTCCCCCTAAAATCAATCAACCAACCAATCAATCAATCTCTAATTTACATTAGCTAAGGCGTATGGTGCTGTCCCTTCAGAAAGCTAGCAATAGGGACACTAAAACTGCTGTCTCTCTGGGGCCTCCAGGCATATCCTAGGCCTTACCTCTACTGTACACCTTGTGTTTCCTCTTGCTTTGACACAGGGAAGATGTATGGTGGTCAGAACTCATGGTTACTGTGTGTAATTGAGTCATGAGGGTTGTAATCCCAGCAGAGAATAAATCCATTGTAATGGATTTACCTTGGTGGTGACCCAGGCCATTAGGGTGTGGCTGGAGGTGTCTATGGCCTTGGGGATTATATAAATGGTTCCTCCTCCCCCTGCTCTCTTTTCGCTTCCAGCTTCCATGATGTGAGGAGCACAAAAACCACTTCAATACCTGCGCTTGGGCTTGATAGTCAGAATTAGACGTGACTCCCTGAGTTACCAAAATGTCTCCGTGGCCACGTGCAAGGACCGGTCTCCAGAGAGAAACACGAGGCTCGGGGACACACGTTAAGCACGGATCTGAGCCGGATAACTAAAATCACAGAGAAAGAAACCCAGGACAGAGGTCAGCTCTCCTACGGAAGCCCAGAAAAATGAGAGCTCTCTTCTGGCTGAGGGATCGGGAAGGTTTTAAATCCAGAACTGCGGTTGAGCTGGGCGGGTTTTCAGGGGGAGAGAGGTGAGGAGAAGGCATTCGGCGACACACTAGTGACAGCAAAGGCAGAAAACAGCGGCTGTGCTTGGGAGCCATGAATGGCCGTTCAACTGGACAGGACGGGAGAGCTTTCTAGACGTGGGAGCCAGGATTGGAAAGTCGGTGAAGATCAAACACGCAGAGGCTCAGCTCCAGACCCAGGAGTGGGGGCTCCGCACGGCGGCAAGGGACTCGCCGAAGGTTTCTGGGAAAGCAGAGGTGTGATGAAATGGTGCCCAGAAAGTAACTGCGGTGGTGGCAGCGACATTTGTCAACTCCTAAATATCGCTAGCACCCCGAAAACTCACAGCCACTTCCCCCACTGCCACCCCTCCAAACCTGAATACTGCAGACGACCCAGTATCTGTTTATGGACTGTGCGTATCTCCCTATAGATGTGTGTTTCATACATAAAAAGAATACGGTCTTTTTCAGCCCCCAGGAACCACCTCCCCCTCTGAAGACCACTGATGTCCATCGCGGATGTATAGATTGCAGGGTGCAGACAACTGGAGGGCGTTTTGCTCCATTCGGACTGCTTAAATAAAATACAAAAAAAAAAAAAAAGAATTGAGTAGCTTATAATTTAAATTTATTTCCTAGCGTGCTGGAGGCTGGACCATCCAGAGTCAAGAAGCCAGTTAGTTGGTGCCTGGCCAGAGCCTGCATCCTCATGTGGCAGAAGGGACGCCGAGCTGGCCTGGGCCTATGGTATGGGGCCGATTTGTAAGCGTACTAATCCATTCATGAGGGGGCAGCTCCTGCTCCCATCGCCTCGGGGGTCAGAATTTCCACGTAAATGTGGGGAACACAAGCGTTCAGAGCACAGCAGAGAGGAGCGCACAGTATGTCTACAGCCTTGTCACTGCGGGGGCCCAGGGAGGAGCAAGGAGAAGCTGGGGCGGCCACCTCAGGGGACAGAGACAGCGTCACCGGCTGCAGAAGATGTGAGGGGCGGCCCACAGCGCACAGGGAGAGGGACGCTGAGGCGGGAATGGCCGTAGATGCGCTGCACCTGACCAGAGGACGCCCACGGGCAGGAGAAGAGGCAGCCACCACACCCAGCGTGACAGGGACCGGATCCGGGCTCTTTGCAGGCAGGATTAAATACTGAGCAGCTCTGCCTCCGTGAGGCATCTGTCTCCTTTGCCCTGAATCGCCTTGGATTTCAGGAACAACAGGGGTGATGGCTGAACATCTGTGAGGAGGCCGGGCTACGCCCCAGGCAACAGCTGCTTCCCCATCTCAGACAAGGTGCCGCCTGACCAATCCTGAGATGACGACAGATACCCCGCCTGACCAACATGGCCTGCTCTGGCAGACGTGCAAACCCCCAGCCCTGGCGCTCGCTCCCCTCTGTAAAACCTGGACTGAGGCCCGGGGCCCTCGCCTTCCCCGTGGAGCGACAGACGCGGGGGGTTAAAGCCCCCGTCCTGCTTCTCACCTTGACGTCTTCTGCTTGGCCAGACCTGATTTGTTGGGTCCCCAGAGTCAGGCCTCTGGCCCAAGACCCCAGCGACACGAGGAGCGAGTGGCGTTGAGTCCTGGGAACAGGGAAACTGTGCCTGGGGCTGGGGCTGGAGCCGAGGTCAGCTGTGGGCCTGGCCCACCTTCCAGCAGGACACTGCGGGTCGTCCTCAGTGACAGAGATGCCCGGGAGTTGAAAGACCGCCCGCTTACGCCAAGCTGGTTGTCCTAGAGACAGGAACAAGGCCGGGTCCCAAGATGAGACTCGCTGGCCACACCGGGAACCGCGGGAGGACAGCAAATTCAGATTTGCCAGCAGAGGAGGCGGTGAACTGCGGGGCACCTCGGTCAATTCCAGAACATTCTGCTCAACAGGGCAGCCTGGGCTGCGTACCTCCCCCCCCCCCCCGTTAAGACACGGGGAAAGGCAGGAAGCCACTCACATCAAAGCGGGAGGGAGGCCCTGCACAGGAGGCAGTGCCGGATTCCTGGGAAATGGGAGAGTAAAGAAGTGTGGCTGGGAAAGAGGCCAGGGCCCAGGAGAGGCGGCGGCCCTGCAGCCTGGGAGCTGCCACCAGGGACCTCAAGTCATCGCATGACAGAGGCCTGAGCTTAAGGACCGATGCAAACCCCGGATATTAACCGTGCACAGACCCTGAGCCCGGACAGTCCTCCACCAACGCACTCCCCGCCCAGCCAGAAGGAGAGCAAGGGAGGAGGAAGAGAGGAGCGGGAGCGAGGGGACGGAGCCCCTTTTCAACAAGATCAAACGGTGGTCTCAGGATCCAGTGACAGCCGTGAGCGAGCTGCCCCGCGGAGACAGAAATCAATCCAATCAGGGCATGGCGGCTCCAGGAAAGACAGCCCTCGGGAAGGAAAATGTGGGGAGGAGCCATGGACTTCCTGCCAGGCTGGGACACTGCCAAAACTTAAGCAGCGACAAAGGCCAGTGTCCCAGGGCTGGGAGGGACAGGCACACAGGAAGGAACTGGACCATAGCACACAGCTCACTAGATATGAACCAGCGGTCTGTTTTTATTCTGCAGTCGTGAGTCAGCACACTGACAAAGCACGCCGAACTGAATCGGGATCCATCCGGGATGTGAATGGACCAGCACCAGCAACGAGAGAGCAAAGCTACAGTGAGCATGGGCGGCCAGACGGAAGGGGGAGAGGAGGTGAGGGACAGTCCCCAGCACCCCGACCTTCAAGCTCAGGAGTCCAGAGTCTTCCCACAGCTGTGGGGACAGGACGTCATTGGAGCTGCACGGGCAGCCAGGAGAGGACCTAGGAATCCCCCACCGCCGAGAAGTGGAAGGAAAGGTGCACGTAAATAGAGTGACTACTTGATCACCACCATCCTAGCAGGAGTCCCAAAGAAAACCTTCCCTGACAGAGGAAATGGCTCACCGTTTGGCATGTTAATTAAAATACGGATGGAATTACTTGGAGGAACAAAACTTTAAAACAATAAAAATGTTGAAACTTTTTGACCCCCCCATGGGAAGTGAGAGTATAAGGACACTTCCTGATAAGACGGACAGAGGATGTGACTTTTTAAACCTGTGCACCCAAGGCTTTAATAAAGGGAAGGGTTTTTCCTCTGAGAACGAGAGGCCTTTGTGTGGTCCAGACACAGCCTCGGTTGCAGAAGCAGGACAGAGGCAGGAAAGGATAGGAGGGGCAGGGGTGACAGACGCCCAGGGGAGGACTGCCCCCACCTGAGCATTCGCTAACACACACGAGGTCAAAGGAAGGGAGGAGAGAAGAGACTCCCAAAGCATCCAGTCCGAATGAGTAGGACTTTAGAGCCCCGACCAAGAATCGGGAATTTGGGAAAGCATACTTGTTTGGGGGAAATATGTCTTGGTTGATTCACTAGTGAGTGAGAAGATGACAGTAGAAATAAGCGGATTTAAATGGCTCTGCAGTTCAAATAGGGTGGACAGGCGGATGGATACCCCAGCTGCGGTCTCTTTCCTGGTGTGTGCCTGGGGCGGCACAGCTGATGGCTGCCAGCTAAGAAAGATGGAGAGATAAGTCCAACTGTAGAAAATGTGGGGACTTCACCCAGGAAAGACACCCTCTTTACTCCCCAGGCTGGAGAAGAGGCTGGGGGAGAGAGGGACCCTAGAGAGAGGAGAGAGATGGAGGGACTCCTAGCAGGAAGACCACCAGGGCTGAGAACACTGATGTCCTAACCTGCAACACAGGATGACTCCAGACCACGAGTGCCGCACTTGAAATTTAGCTCTACATGAGGGCCGGGTGAGGGGGACTTTACAGGTATCCCCTAGGATGCCTTCAAAACACCTTTAGTTTGGTGTAAATGAAGTGTGGGTCAAAGGTGATGGAGGTGCGTGTAGGCCAACAGCGCCACCTCGTGGCCGCAAAACAGATTGTCCTGGCTTGTCAGGAGAGTCGGGGCGCGGCCACCAGGGGGCGCACGAAGATATGTAGGTACACACACAGATACACAACACCCCACATACACTGTACACAGATACAATTCACAGACCACGCACACCACACATACACAGCACCTACACACATGCACCACACATACCCATACACACAGATACACTCACAACACCCCACATACACTGTACACAGATACAACACACAGACCACGCACACCACACATACTTAACACCTGCACACATACACCACACATACCCACACACACAGCACACATACGCACATACAGAAGAAAGGAAAACACTGTCCCTAGGGGTCTTTGAAAATTAAAATTAGGTATAAGTTTAAAACTAAATAATGAAATGTTTTTCTCCATTTGTGTCAGCTAGTTAACTAAAGGCGCATTAATTGGAGGCTCCACTTTCCCCTCGGATGTAGAAAGTTGGAAAGAGATTCACGCCTACCCTAAGAAAAAGAAAATGGTGTGCATGGTACAAAATTGTTGCTTGGAATTACCTGTGGAAGGTAAAAAAAAATCCCCAGCTACCCCCCAAATAAGACATGTCTTAATTCCTGACACCTGTGCAAATGGAACCTCGTATAAACAAGGGCGCTTTTGCAGCTGTGGTCCTGAGAGGGGAAGAGCATTCCAAATTACCCAGGTGCATCCGCAAAAGGGGAAATCAAGGCAGGAGATGCAGAGGTCGGGACTGGGGACACAGTGCTGGCTCTCAAGGGGCAGGAAGGGCCGGGAGCCAAGGACGTGGGAAGAAAACAGATGCTCCCCTCGGACCTCCAGAGGGGACGCGGCCCTGCTGACGCCCTCACGGTGCCCGGGCGGTAGGAATGTGGACTGCAAGGACAGCTCTGTGTCGTGTCAAGTCGCTGAGTTTGTGGTAGCTGTATATTGATATTCATATATAAAAATTGAACACACAGACCCACCCTGCTGTAGGAAGCAAAGGTTCCGTCATTTGGGGAAAGTGTGGCAGTTTCTCACAAAACACAGTCTTACCATGTAACAGAAGTCCTATTCTTATTTACCCAAGAAAAACAAAAACATATATCCGCATTATATTTACACATATGTATAGTGATTTTATTCAGAATCACCCAAAAGTGGATACGACCCTCATATCCATCAACCGGTGAATGGGCATAGTGCTCTATAGTCACACGGTGAAGTGCTACTCAGCCAAGAACTCAGTACTGGCAAATGCTAAGACGGTCACATCTCAAATGCGTCATGCCGCGTGAAAGAATCCAGGCTCGAGGAGGCGCGCTGGCGATCCCCTTCTCGGAAAACTGAGAATGGAGACGTGAGCGGTTGCCTGGGCTTGGGAGTGGGCAGGAGGACTGGCTACAGAGAGTTTGAAAAGCCGTTTTGGCAGGTAATGGAAGCACTCCATGACTTACTTGTAGTGAGGACTGGAGCAACTGTACCCATCTGTCAAGATTCAAAGCACCGCTGGGCGTGGTGGCGCATGCCTGTAATCCCAGTACTTGGGAGGCTGAGACAGGAGGATCGCAGGTTTGAGGACAGCCTCAGCAAGTAGTGAGACTCTCATCAACCTAGTGAGACCCTGTTTCAAAAATAAAAATAAAATAGGGCTGGGGGTGAAGCTCAGAAGTATAATGTCCCTGGGCTCAATCCCCAGTACCACACACACAAAAAAAGAATACATTGTATAAGCAAAAGACAATAGTGCCAAATCCAGTAATTGAGCTTAAGGACATTTTAGGAGAGCCTTAACCTTGCTTAATTATCTCTATTTTATCTCCACTAATGTTCAGTAGACCTGGCCTATGTTTAATTATGCAAACTATGCATACTTGGAGCAATGGGTAGAAATCAAATAACATCTTTCTAATAATAATACATTGTGTGGCCGGGCATGGTGACATGTGTCTGTAATGCCAGTACTTGGGCTACTGGACTCGGCTGTGGACTGACGGAACTTGCTGTGTGCACCCAGCTCACGCTTGTAATCCCAGTACTTCGGAGGCTGAGACAGGAGGATCGCAGGTTCGAGGACAGCTTCTGCAAGTAGTGAGACTCTCATCAACCTAGTGAGACCCTGTTTCAAAAATAAAAATAAAATAGGACTGGGGTGAAGCTCAGAGGTAGAATGCCCCTGAGTTCAATCCCCAGTACCACAAAAATAATAACAACAACAAAAAGATTAAAAAGGCACACAAGGAACTAGTTTGCTTCTCCCCTGTCCTTCATCCACCTGGTTTCCTTCCCCCAACAACCATCTGACCAGTTTCTTGTGCATCCCTCAGAAGTGTTCTATCCTTGCACAGCAAGAATAGGCCTGGTTTATGTTTCCTTTTTTGACACGAGTGGTGCGTTCTGACCGTTATTAGCATCCCGGTGCTTCACGCAACAGTATTCCCCCAGTAGCCTCCACTCCCCACTAATACACACGGAGCTTTCTCACCTGTGAGTTCAGACCTGACACGTCCCCCGCAGGCCCGCGAATCAAGCGAGGGCCTCAGGTGCTCGTGGAGGGCTGGCACCTTTAAGAAGTGCAGGAAGTTAGGTCACGGGGGACCTGTCCTTGAAGGGGGGACTCCCCCACTGTTTCCTGGCCACCATGAGCAGCAGCCTCCTCTGCTGCTCACCCCGCCATGATGTGCTGTGCCAACGCGACAGGCTGCCACCCATAGACTGAAAAGGAGGAGCCAGTGAGCCTCTCCTCCTGTGAGTTGATGGTCCCAGGTATCTGTCGCAGCAACAGGAAGCTGACTAATACACTGCTCTTAAGAGCTGCGTAATATCCATTGTACAGGGGCACATGGCTACTTGACAGCCCCCGGTTGACAGACCTTTAGGTCGTTTCGACATTTTATTAGAAGCAAAGCCACAAGGACTAGCCTTAAACCCATGTTACTTCACATGTGTGACATCTGTAAGTTCCCTAGACGTAGATCTGTGAAAGCAAATAGCATGTGTATTTGTGAAAATGGTCTCTGGTGCCACATGCCCCCACAGGGGATAGAAAGTCTACACTGGCCTCACGAAGTAACAGGGCGGCCTCGGCTGGACTGGCGCGCGGACGGCTACACCTCCACGGCTTCGTTTTGCCTTGTCCTTATTATGAATGAAGTTATACGTCTTCGCAAATGTTTCAGAATAACACCACTGCTTGCCCTTCCTGTCTCTGGCCTTCATTTCTCATGAGTTGTTGGTCTTTTGCAATCGGAATGGCCTCTGAGTATAGTAGAGACGTTATACCTGTGAGTTGCAGATATTTTTCTATAGGGGATTATTTTCCTTTCAAATTTGCCTATTGTGACACGTCACGTTTCAAACACCAATTTAATCATTATGCACGTTAAGACTCGTGCCACCAACACACCTCCTGATTCCAGTCCCTCTAGTCCCACCTCCTGTAGCTTGATGACTGTGTAACTCATCGTCAAAACAGAGCACATATGACCACAGGGAGGTGCTGCTCATAATTATCCCACAGGCGGAGCCAGGCTCTTGTCTTGGGAAAACTTGGATAGATGGTCTCCTAACCCATAGCCAGCTACATTTATTAAGGTCCAAAGTATATGTGCAGCATGTCTTCATGTAGAAACATGTTCTTATTCAACCCTCTTCACTCCCAACTGTCCACACACAAGTTAGGAAACTATAGGCACTGTTCTATAACCTGCTTTTTTCACCATAGGGAGACTTTCCATGATACACATAAAAAGTTATTCTTACGCAGTGGCAGTATTCTATTATTATAGTTTATTTAACCAGTCTTCTATTGATGGACTAGGTCATTTCCACTTTGTGTGTGTGTGTGTGGCACTGGGAATTGAACCCAGAGGCATTCTACCTCCGAGCTTCATCCCCAGACCAATTTTATTTCTTATTCGGAAACAAGGTCTCACTCAGTTTCTGAGAGGCTCACTAAATTGCTGTGGCTGTCCTTGAACCTGTAATCCTCCAGTCTCAGCCTCCCAAGTACTAGGAGTACAAACGTGCACCACCACAGCCAGCATTTCCAATCTTTTGATTTAAAAAAGTGCCACAATAATAAGCTCGTGTAAATGTAATTTCCTAAGTGTGCAGGTGATGGGTCTGGCAAATGCTCAGGTGCTGTTTGTTGCTAGGTCGGAAGTCGATGCATTTGTGGCTTTAATAAGTACTGCCAAATGACACCCCGCGGGGGTTGGATCCCCTCGTTTTGCTGATGAAAGCTGCTAGTTCACCACAGCTTGCCAACAATAGTATATTCTCCAACTTTCGGCTTTCTGACCCTCGGATAGGTGGAGCGGGGAATCGCGATGTGATTTTAGTTAGCTTCCCCGTGTCAGTAGCAAGTTCATGCACCTTGTCATCTGCTTTCACGCCGTTTGTACGTCCTACTCTGAATGCTATTTTCTTTCTTTTAACTATAATACTGGTTTCATGGTTTTGCTATTTTACTTTCTAGGGAGTATTGATATACTAGGCAAATTAGCTTTGTTATGTGAGATGAAAATATTCTCCCAATTATTATTGGTCCTGTAAATCTTCTTTTAGTTGTTGGTAGTATTTTTCCTTTCCTCCCTCTTTTCCCCTCCCTCCTGCCTCCTCCCCCTTCCTTCTTTGATCATGCAGAGATGTTTTAATCTTACAGAGTCACAAATAGACACCTCTTCCCCGTGGCTTTGGGTAGGGTGACAGGAAGGCCTCTCATCCAAGACAGCCACAGCACGTGGGCTGCACGGCGGGTCCCCTCCAGGAGACTCAGTTGCGAGTCGAGCGGGTTGCGGACAGTACAGCCAGCTGCCGCCCCAGGTCACCCCGCCGGGCAGCAGAGCCCAGCTGATGCTTCGCAGTAAGTGGCCTGTGGAGGAAGACCATCTGCTCCTTGCTGGAAAATATTGTATTTTGATTTCAAAGATGGTTATGGATGGTAAATAGGAAAAACCAGTTTGTGGGAAGAGAGAGAATGCAGTTTGGGGACTAGGCTGTCGCATGAGCTTTTCTGTGGAGCGGTGGCAGCACCGCACGGCCTTAGCTGATGTAGACCCATTAGAGTCTCCAACCCTCCACGCCCGCAGGACCACTGTCACTCCGGGGCTCAGCTGACACCCCTACCAATGGACCGGCTTGAAAAAGGGTATCATGGCTAGATAGTTACAGCAATAAACTTTCCAGACACCTGCCCACCCATAATTCAAGGGGAGGAACCGTTTATTGGTTATTAATCTTTTGAATACAACGACTGCGATTTTCCAGGTTTCATTTAGTAGTAAACGTGATTAATAACACTCCCAGGAGTTCACAATCCCAAGGCTGAGGTTCCAGGGAAGGTAATACGGTTATCAATTTAATATAAATGAAGCTATAAAAAGAGCTAAAAGCAATCTGGCCTCCTAAAGGGAAATACGAGTGATCAGACATCAGACAGTGGAGACAAGGAGACCACAACGGAAGGCCAGTGGCACTGCTGTCCTGGTCATCAGCGTGGGCGTGTGGGCAGCGCGGTGGGCAGCGTGGGGCAAGCGAGGCAGGAGAGGTGGGGCAGGGCCCTGGGTGGCATCTCAGTCGTCCTCGCCACCGCAGAGCAGCAGCAGCGCTTTCTTGTAGTCCCCTGAGGTGTCTCCCTGGAATCAGACAGCACACTGCTAACCCCGTGACTCACACAAACCACGGAAATAGTAAAACATGCAGAAATACCTGCCAGCGAATTTCACCCGTGTGACTTTTCTCCCCCGGGGGCAATTTCCCTGTGTGTGTGACGGTCACATCAGGAATGTTGAACCAGGGAGTTTCCTACCCAAGTAACTGATGCTTAACTTTCCTCCTTAAAGGCACAGTTCTCTCTAAGACAGTCAAATACATTCCTCTCTCTAGTAACACGGAGAACAGGGAAGCTTTTACAAGTGCATTAAAATTGAGCTTTCTGACTAAACTCCTAGTCTCTATTACGTATTACACATCTGGCTGAAGGGGCCAGGCTAGGGCTGACTGGGTGTTGTGCTCTGTCGAAGACAGAAAGAAGCCGGGTGCAGTGGCCCATGCCTGTCACCCCAGTACTTGGGTGGCTGAGACTGGAGGATTTCAGGTTCAAGGTCAGCCTCAGCAAGTTAATGAGACCCTCAGCAACATAGCAAGACCCTGTTTCAAAATAAATTAAAAAAAAAAAGGTAGGGGTGTAGCTCGGAAGTAGAATGCCCCTGAGTTCAATCCCCAGTACCAAAAAAGTAAAATAAAAGAGAGAGAGAAGGCAGAATGTGCTTTGCCTCAGCTTGTCTCCTGCATAAATGTGCATGGAATTATTAATATTTCAAACTACAACTGCACGGGCAGGCCTCAAGTGTCTTTAACTGCACCACACACTTGAATTAAAAACCTCCGCTCACTGAAATCCTGCTCTGCACACGGCCCACGTTAACCTTATTCCCCCAAAATAAGGGAGTCGAAAGACCTCAGGACAAATTTAATGACAGGCCACAGAGCGCCTTGCTTTTAAAAGAACAAAAATGATGGTAATAAGGAGGCTCCTTCCTTACCCCAGACATGACCTAGCTGGTTCTTTCCTGAACTGTGACCAGGCAGCAAGGCAAGATAACAGTAAAGAAAGGAAAAACTGATAACAGTAAAGAAAGGGAGGGGGAACTACTGAGACAGGAGGAACTGCTAAAAGACAGAAAGAATTACTCTTGTGGACAAGGGCCAGGTGTGTTGAGCCATCTGTCACCACTGCTAAGCGATACTTCCAAATCCCAGAGCGCGCCACCCCAACCAACACCATCGCTCCTACATCAGGAAGCTCTGTGCCGAGCTTTAGAACTCCAAAATCTAAACATGCCAATAGAATTTTAAACTTAACACAAGAACTATGGATTCTCTCACCCACGTCCTGCATACTAACCATTAGTCTGCTTTAAATTTCTAAACATAAAGAAGGGTTCTGCTACCTTAATCATGGAGTAAAGAGAGGTGGCGAAATTCCTCCTAAACTCCTTTCTGATGTTAAGCAGATCCACCTCACTCCTGGACACCATGACTCTGATGAGGGTGTGATCGTCCGTCCCCGCTCCCTTTAAAAAAGAGAGAAAGAGAGGCACATTGCTGAAAAACCTCAAATATTACATCACACAGCTGAGTTGAGATAAATCCATAAAGTCAAACAATTTAGTAGAACTGGGACACATGATTTCAGAAGAGAAAAAATTCCCGAGGTCTTTCATCTTCCACACAATCAGAGATGGAGACAGATAATAACTAGGAAGACCACCGGGTCTGGCAGAAGAGTCGGGGTGTCCCCTTACCTTCATAGCGTAGTAGAGGGTCTCCGCAAGATAGGCAGGAATGCTTCGAATAGACTTCACTGGAAAAATAAACATAAATGATCAGCCGCTATCCTGATAGGAAAAGGGTGGCATCATTTAAACTCAGTGCTGCCCGGTCCTCAGAGCCCGCTCTGTGAAGCGTAAACGCGGCGCGGGCTGGAGGGCTGCTTCTGAGCAGGCCGATCCATTTCCTCTCTCACCAGTACTTTCGTGGCACTGGCTGGGTTTGCTGGCACTGCTGAGTCCTACAGAGAGAGGCACATAGAGCGGGGCACAGGTTCTCTGTGTCCCTTTGTTCTGCGACGGTTTTGGTTACAGCCGCCAGGCAGCCTGGGATGGTAGCACACTACGGTTTTCATCACCAAGAAAATTACACATACAACTCGCAGGCTTTCATTCCAAGACATCCAGGCAAACAGCGTAAGGTTACTAAGGTTCATCTTTGAAAAATCTTAGACTGTCTTGCTGCACTCTCTCAATATCCTCAATATCTCTCAATATCTCAAATTCTGTGATTCACTAAACAGCATGCGATTTATCCAGTTCGGCAAACGCTCAGAGAACGTCTTCGCCGAACGCGGTCGCAGCTGATGCAGGAAGGCCACTCAGTCCGCAGTGTGCGCAAGCTCAGGAAACCTATCGGCGAAACTCCTGAATGTGCAAAAGCAGCAATCCTTGAATTGTGAGGGTTTTTAATTCTCCCTTTGCCAGTACTTGAAAAAAACCACCACCAGTTACTAAAAAGGTCGTCATTTTTATGTGTATTCTAATTATGAAGGAGCTGTCTGAATGTTTTCCAGTAAAACTTCAATCAAAGGAGAGGCTACTTCACTTGAATGAGTTTGAATTTGAATACTTCTGTATTCCAGTAAAAAGCAACTATCAATGTTAATTCAGGCACATCGTTAGCCTCATCTCCAGTAAACAAACAAAAAAAAAGCTTGAGTTCAACACCAAACACTCAGTACAAATGGTGCAGAAGCCCCTTCAAGCGCATATGAAAGCCAGGGCCACCGGGAGCTCACAGGGGCCCTCCCTGGCTTCCAAGGTACGCAGTACGGTGACCGGTGACAGACGGCACAGATTCAGTTGTCTGCTTTTCCAGAGTATGGTGAATATTCATTTAAAACAAAACTCCAGATTATTGAATCTGAAAACCACCACCTCACATCCTCTATTAAATCAGACATGCTTTTCTTCTATTCAGATGACAATTCCCAGTCTGCCTCCTAGCTGTGAGGATGGAATTCAAAAGAATCCTAAAAATCCCACAGGTATCAGAAACAACAGACACAAGCCTCAGAGATAATATCCACATTTCAGGTCCATAATAGAACAGTAATATGTCTAATGCAGCTTCAAAATGACTTTTTAATAATGCTTTTAATATCTCCACAGAATTAGGTGAATTAAATAGATAATCATGCATTTCTTTCTAACATCAAAACAAGACTTCTGAATTGGAAATTTAGGAGTTTGCTTCACCCAGTCTCACGTCATGTTCCTCTTTCCCTAAAGAACATGGGATTTCTGGGTTTGTTTCCACTGAGTAGAGCACTGTAAATATTCCATCGTAAGCCACCTACCAACAGCTAGGAGCAGCTGCTCCAGGTTCCCCGAGGTCTCCCGGTCAATGGTCTCCTCAATTTGAAAGCCAGATATAGTCATGTATTTGTCGAACACTAGGAAAAATAAAAGCGATTTCTTATTCACACAAGGCTCCCTCTTTCCAGAGAGAAGATACTCACGCTGACCAGGTATTTCCTGCCCACGCCACCCTCCCCTTCTATCTTCCTGCTCAGCCTCAGTGTGCCGCACCCCCAGCAAGGGTTCCAGAATGTTCTGTGTTCACTGACTACCCATCCTCCCTACTGGTCCTAACCAATCTGATCTAAAGGCCCATCTGCAGGAGGGGATTCTGAGATGTCGTTCCCTTTCTTATCAAAAGTGACCTGCAGGAAAATGGGTGGAACTGGAGAGCATCACGCTAAGGGGGAAAAGGCAGACTCCGAAAGCCAGGGGTCCGTGGTATGTTTTCTCTCATATGTGGAAGCTAGAGGGGAAAAGGAGGGGTGTCATGAAAACAGAAGGGAGACCAGTACAGTAGAAGACGGGGCTCAGGGGGAGGGAGGAGAGGAGGGAAATGGGAAGTGCTGGAGAATTAAATTGGCCACATTATGTTATATGCATGTACAAATATGTAATGATAAATCCCACTAGTATAATTATAATGCACCAATAAGAAGAAATGCTAAGTGATAGATATAACTGTTAGTTGACCCTTTTCTTGAGTAAAACTAGTTCGCCCTTCTTTCTTCTTGAGTGTAACTAGTTCACTCCTTTCTTTCTTATTGACTGTAACTAGTTTACCCCTTTCAATCTTCTTGAGTGTAGCTAGTTTACCTTTCTTTCTTCTTGAGTATAACTAGTTCACCCTTCTTTCTTTTTGTGTAGAACTAGTTCACGTTTCTTTCTTCCTGAGTATAACTAGTTCACCCCTTTCTTTCTTCTTGAGCATAGCTAGTTCACCCTTTCTTTCTTCTTGAGTATAACTAGTTTACCCTTCTTTCTTGAGTATAACTAGTTCACCCCTTTCTTTCTTCTTGAGTATAACTAGTTCACCCCTTTCTTTCTTCTTGAGTATAGCTAGTTCACCCCTTTCTTTCTTCTTGAGCATAGCTAGTTCACCCTTCTTTCTTCTTGAGTATAACTAGTTCACCTTTCTTCTTGAGTATAGCTAGTTCACCCCTTTTTTCTCCATGAGCATATCTAGTTCATCCCTCTCTTTCCTCTTCCTGCAGAAACGGTTAGTCTGAACCACAGCAGTCCTCTCAGGACAGTGAGGCACTGAGCAAGCAAAGGCAGCCAAAACAGTGAGAGGCACAGCGAGACCCCAGGCCTGCACAGACGTGGCCTCCCACCACACAGACAGCCCGGCCTCTGAAGCCGCCGCTGGGACCTTCTGTCACCTGCTACTGAACTCATCACCAACTCATCTCTGGACTATCGAGTGTCCAGAGATGTGGCCATCAGCATCATGTCCGGGGGAGTACTCACAGCGAGCACTCCGGGATGAGCAGCGAGCACTCCGGGATGAGCAGCAGCCCAGAGCCCGATGCCCTGGCACCCTGTGGCCAGGGTCGCTGCAGGCCACCAAAAGGGAGAAGTATGGAGGATTCGGTCGAAGGGCCTGCCACGCAGCAGGTGTTCTGCCACCGTGGCTCCCGTATTTTCAAAATTCACCCGAGCGCTTGTCTCGGAGACGTTCTTCACTCACCCCTTCTCAGATGAGACACACTTCGTGTTCCAAAGATGGTGATAAACTTCTCTTCGTCAGTCCCCCACTTAAGCTCTCCAGCCTGAAACAAAGCCTGCGAAAATTTCAACCTCAATTAATAAATCGTCCTTCCAGCTCGCTCCCAGCTTTCTAATCGCCCTGGGCTCTTACTTCCTGAACAGTAAATTCACCTGATTCATGTCTTATACTTTTCATCCCTGATGTTTCCTCCTTGGAAACTCAGCACGCTGAGCCTGCGGCTACATGTAGCATGCCACGGACCAATGAGACAAAGTGGTAAGACACAGCAACGGGCAAGAATGAATCATCCCAGATGTCCACCATGCCCTCAGTCTTCCGCGAGCATGGTAAGGACGGGGAAAGCGCTGGTTGTGTCTCTACTGAGGCATTCATTTACCATCTGAGAAATAGAATTAGGGGCTCAGCTGTCTGTTTGGCTCACTCTATAACTGTTCAGTATCCCAGGACCAGAGGTAAGCACCCTGTTTTCTCTTCACAAATGAGATTCAGCTGAGGCTAGCTATAAAATGTTTTCCTATTTCCAAACATCACAATATATATATTTTTTGGCAGTACTGGGGATTGAACCTAAGGGCATTCTACCTCCAAGCTACACCCCCATCCCGATTTTTTATTCTTTATTTTGAAATAGGGTCTAAGTTGCAGAGGGCCTCACTAAGTAGCTGAGGCTGGCCGCGAACCTGGATCCTCCAGACTCAGCCTCCCGAGTACTGGGATTACAAGCGTGCGCCACCACGCCTGGCCACAGTGTATTTTTTACAGGTTGTGCGTAGTGCTTGTCGTATGTCAGGCACTTAATAAATTCTTGTTGACTCATTTGAGTGCCCATATTTATTATCTGACATGAAAAAAGATAAATGCTTTCCAGTGGTCATATAACTGCTTAAAAAACAAACTGGTAGACAAACCATATCATTAAATCTGAGTGCACTGATTGAGATGGTTGTATATAACTATGATGCACTGGCATCGGACAATCAGTAGCAGGTGCTCAATAAACACTGCCTCCCTTCCCCTAAGAGTCCAGCTCTCCCTCCAGAGACAGCACCACAGAAGGATTTGGCAGGAAAGGAGACAAAAGATCCATTTTAACACTTTAAAAATACTAAATCAGTTTCACATTCAAAAAGGCAAAATCAGCTAACGCATTAAAAATGTTAAACAAGTAAACTGGATTATCCATGGAATGTTCAGTTCCCAAGCAAGTGACTCACGGTGACTTATGGGATTCCTGAAATCACAGGCATCCCCTTAGGGCCAGGGACAAGCTCGACAGAAACCCCAAAGCACAGGGAAGGCCCGTGAGCAGGCTCGGCTCGCGCTCAGGGAGGGAATATTACGCTCCCATGAGTGAGGGCGGCCTGGCTGCCCTATGGATGTGTTCCTTTTTAAAACGCTAAAACAGTAATTGCTTCCTACAAGTTGATTACTAATAATAAATTTTAAGGGTGCGAGGCAGCAGAGTAGCTATTCTCTGTTGCTCCCATCACAGGAGGGTAAGAGAGGCCTGGGTTCTGTTTGAAGGATACGTTAAAATAATCCTGTAAGGTGGTTTTCACACAAAGTTCCTTTTTTTTTGTGTGGTACTGGGATGGAACCCAGGGGCATTCTACCTGAGAGCTATAACCCCAGCCCTTTTTTATTTTTCATTTTGAAACAGGGTCTCGCTAGGTTGCTAAGAGTCTCACTATGTTGTTGAGGCTGTCCTTGAACCTGCAATCCTCATGTCTCAGCCTCCCAAGTACTAGGATTACAGGCATGTGCCACCACACCCCGCTTGATTTCTGAGGGGTCCTATCTGCTGCCTGGGCACTCAGAGTGTGGCCCCAGGACACAGCATCAGCTCCCAGGCCCTACCCAAGCTGGGAATGAGACCTGCACTTTAACCAGACCCCTGGACGATGCCCACGACCAGGAAGTTCGGGAAGCAGTACACACAGTGTGCGCTCCAAGGAGAGAAATCAAACACACCAAGTGCTGTGTGCATACATGTTCCAATCATGCTGAACCTCATCATGATGTATAAATTACAATGCACCAATGAAAGTATCTTTTAAGCCGGGAGTGGTGGTACGTGCCTGTAATCTCTGTACTTGGGTGGCTGAGACAGGAGGATTGCAGGTTCAAGGACAACCTCAGCAACATAGTGACTCTCAGCAACCTAACGAGATCCTGTTTCAAGAAAAATAAAATAAAATAGGGCTGGGGTGTAGCTCATACATAGAATGCCCCTGGGTTCAATCCCTAGAAACACACACACACACACACACACACACACACACACACACACACACAAAGGCTATTAAAAAGAAGAAGGAGGAGGGAAATCAATGAGCCATGTCAGAATGCCCTGCCTCCTCCCCCAGGAAGCGATCCTACATGACCACTCCTGCTCACAAGTGCGGGTCTCCCCACAGCCATCCAAGACCTCTAGAGCTGGCTTCTTACACCATGACCGCAGAGAAGCTTCCAGAACTCCTACTCCTGGGAGCAGGAATGCGGGAGTCAGCACTGTCCCCCACCAAAGCCCACAAAGAACCAAAGCTTGGAAAGCAGCCCCCCCCCCCCGGCAGGAAGCGGGGCGTCGGGCTGCTCCCGCCCCTCCCCACAGGAAGGTGGAGTGAAGCCAGATCCGTGGTTCTGATCCATATTTAATAAACCCTTCACATGACAGAGGAAACAAGGGCTGGAGCTGAGCCTGTTGTTCAGCAAGAGGGAAGGGCTTTGGAGTCAGGTGGGCCTGGCTGGGGACACCGCTATGCTGGTTCCTTGTCCACAGCAGGACACCGCCCTCCACTTCAGCATTAAGCAGGGGCGCTCCGGGGCTGGGGCTGTGCAGGAGTGCCTGCTGCCTGCTAGGAGCTGAGCTGTGCAGCCCCGGGAGGGCGAGCAAGCAGGCGGCTTTGGTGTGAGGAAGCCCGGGGTGCTAGGGTTCTCCCTGCAAGGGCACCAGACTCACATTTGGGGGTGGATGGAGCTGCCTGCAGGCCTGGACCTCATCCTGAAGACGTGGAGCCCAGAGGTGGGGGTCTTAGACAGGAACCCGCACAGGAGGCTTGGGTTGTATAAGTCAAACACTGCACTGAGAACCCTCTAGAAATGTGGCCCCTCTGCTCCCCTCTGCTGAGCTGTGAGGACGGCACTCTGAAGCCATTACAAAATCAACCCAATGAAAGAGCATGATGGCCCCCTCTCTCCTATCAGCACAGTCAGACCGCACAGCCAGTGTCTGCTACACAGAGGACAGGGTGCTGGAAGGGGCATGTAATTTTCCTGTGCCAATGGAGAGTGGAGAAAGACCAAGATGTATCTTCTTAATGGAAACACATGAGCAAAGACAGGGCCGCGCTGGTCACTCTAGGGACCCAAGCAATTCCTTCAATGCTCACTTCCTCGACTCTCATGGTTCAAATTTCCTAACACTTACTTCCTACATCGGATTGCTTTATAAACCATCCTGAGATCATACTGGGATTTAAACCTCCCTGAAGTGCAGATATTCATTTGGGAGTCACTAAAAAGCAGAGGACAAAAGAAGAACACTAGTGGGGTGTGGCGGCGCACGCCTACAATCCCAGAAAATAAAATAGGGAGACTAAGGCAGGAAGATCGCAAATTCGAGGCCAGCCTCAGCAACTTAGCCAGACCCTGTCTCAAAAAGAAAGTAAAAAGGGCAAGGGATGTAGCTCATTGGTAGAGAGACTGCCTAGCATGCAAGAAGCCCTGGGTTCAACCCCTAATGCTGCACAAAAATGAAACACAAAAAGAAACAACACTGTTTAGAATCCTGTCAAAGAAAATGCAGAGAAAGTTCCTACGGCTAAAATAAATCACCATCCTTTGTGTGATCAGACACCACTCGGTACGAAGCACTTCAGTCTTTCTTTCTGTCCCCACCTGTGGAGACACCTACCGCGCTGTTGGTGGCAGAATCAATAACACCTGGGGTGTCTGGTTAAAATTCTCTACCTTATGAATGTCCCGTAATCACACACACACAAGACTATGTCTAAGTGGAACTCATTATGTAATTTATTTTATTTCACTTCAGGCTGGAGATGAAATCAACTCTCTGGTTGGCCAGATCAGAATAAGGGAAATCCTCCTGTGTGTGCCTCACAATATGTAAAGGACCCGTCACGAGATTATCTCTAAGACTCTTACAACTGACACTGCGCCCTTTTTCCATTTCTAGGTCATACCGAAGTCGCCACATGATGGGCCTTGCTCACCTGAGCATCCTGTTCAACTTGAGCTTCATCGATCCCAGCATCAGGGTCTCTGTTCGCCTTAAGAGAGAGAGAACGTCACTTAACTGAATTATAGAGCACTTTCATTCAAAGGGGAAAATGGTTCCACCAGATGGTTATGCACATAAAACTGTTTCTCTTATGAATAAATGCTTTTATTAAGATCATAGCAACCCCATAATCTTTAACACTATCACACAGCACTCTCTAAAACCAATATGACTCTCCTGATCCACTATGGAGATCAGCGTGGAGATTCCTCAGAAAACTGGGAATGGATCCACCATATGATCCGGCTCTACCACTCCTGGGGATCTTACTAAAGGGGCTGAAATCAGCGAACTACAGTAATACATGCATACCCATGTTCATAGCAGCACAATTCACAATAGTCAAATTATGGAACCAACCTAGGTGTCCATCAACAGATGAATGGATCACAAAATTATGGGATATCCACACAATGGAATTCTACTCAACAATAAAGAACAAAATTATGTCAATTGCAAGAAAATGGAAGGACCTGGAGAACTTTATGTTAAGTGAGATTAGCCAGTCACAGAAAGTGAAGGGTCTTATGTTTTCTCTAATATGCACAAGCTAGGGAGTAATTGGAATACAAGAGGGCTCCAGATAATGCAGGAGAAACCTCAGTGGAGCCAGGGAGGTGGTCTAGGGAAAGGGGAGGGGGAAGACCGAGGTTCATTAATGGAAATTCTACCATCGACTCTGTGTACATATGTGAATATATCAACATCAATCTCAGTACTCTGTGTTAGGAAGGGGGAAGATGGGGAGGCGGGGGGCACCAAGTGCTGCGTGCATGTATGTCACTGTCAACATGATCTACGTTATGATGTAAGACTATAATGTGGCAATAAAAGCACATTAAAAAACAAAAGAAGAGAATACATCCAGCTATCAAAACCAATGGGTGAGTTAGTTACTAAAAGTTGAGGTCATTGTGCTCCGAACCATGAACAAGGTCGAACAACACAGACATCGCGGCAGGAATCAGCAATACCAGAAAGTATTAAAGAATTGTAATTGGTGTTACTTGATGGAGTCAGGCCAGTTCAACCTCAGACATTTTTGGCCAAACTCTGATTCGTCCCCACCCAGTACCTGAAGGAGAACCACCAGCATCCGCTGGTAGTACCCGGAGGTGTCGCCCACCACGTCGTCTTCTAGGCTGGAGCCGTATTCTGCAACAGAATTATCCCACACTTACTACCGCTCCTTTCAACTGGGAAAAGAGATCCTGCCCCACTCATCAGATGGAGGAGGCATACAGGAAGAAATACTATACTTGACTAACACAAATTCTCTCTGATCCATCTCTGAGTGCTCCACAGACCGGAGGCCAATTCTCTAAGCGAGTGGCTGTACACAACTGAATCAAATTAAAGTCTACCCAAGCTATGACTCAGCCATTAGAGATGCCTCCAACCGACAGCAGTATTCATCTGTAGACACTCGGGGCACTGCAGAGCCTCCTAAGTGCTAGCAATCAGAAGCTTATATTTTGTTCAGCTTTCTTTCAAATGTCTTACATGATTAGTTTCCAAATGTCTTCCCCTTTATGAGTTACCTTCCTTTGTGCATGGCCACATCTCCCCTAATGAGATGTTTTTTCTCTTCATTAAATAAAGCTACCTTGGAGTCAGTGATGACATTTTAAGGGACACCCCTCCTACTTGTGTCCCACTCCTCAACATCAGGTCATAGGTCATAGTCTGAGAGGGGAAGACCTGGGACCTAGGGAGTCTACAAGCCCCTTTCACTAACTTTCAAACAGCTGCTCTGAAAAGGAAAGAGGTATTACTCTAAAGTATTAAAATATTTACTCCTTATCTGAAAGCTGGCAAACTTGAAATAAAAGCTGGAAACTTCTATTTCAAAAGGTCCCCAAAAAGTGATGTTTATTTCAACCAGTGACCCAAATACAAAACCTTGTGGGAATCTTCGATTCCCTTTGCTCCAACACCCATTAATCATTAACCATCAAATCCTATCACATGTTTTCTCCTCTTTCTGATTTATTATACTCCTCGTACTTCCCATCAACCTGGAAGGGACCATGACTACCAAATACCTCTCTGACTCCCCCACACTAAAACAGTTACAGGTACAAAGGCAGTTGTTTTTAACAGAAGAAGAAAAGTAGCTCAAGTTACAGTTCATTCATTCACCCCTCACTCATTCAGCAACCGTGCATTGGCCTGTCTCCTGTATCTATGAAGGACCATGTTCATTTGAGAGAAATGAATATGACCGCAGAGGTAGGCAAAAAATAAGTCAAAATATTTACCTTCTTCATAAACTTGTTTGATGGCTCTCAGTTCTTCAGGGGTCCTCGAGGCAATAATTTCGGTCAGTACTTTTTCATCTGTCCCAGCTCCCTGTTTAAAGATTCATTTTTAATAAAGAAAACATGTCAATAAGATTAGAAGGTATTTTCCTAGAATAGGTGCTACCCAGATTGCATAATTATATAAATATCAACCAACATAACATGGGTTTCTCTGTACACAAGGTCTATGCATTCCAGAGGTAAGAAATTTCAAATTAATTTTTTCTCCCTAGACAATTTTATTCTTTTTTGTTATTCTTTTGTCTAATGTAAAAGAGTGTTTATTGTTCTGTATGTATGTGCGTATGTGTATGTATATATATATATATACATACCTTTTACATACATGTAAAAGGCTATATAAAGTTGAAACATAATGTGGTCAGTTACTTCTAGTTTAAAACATTTTAATGAAACATGAAATAACAAAAGAGGCTGAAAGAGTAGAAAGGAAAACATAACTGTATGTGGAGGATCACTGATACTTCATCTGTACCTCAAAAAATAAACTCTTGCTCCCAAGTTAAGTTCTATATGGAGCCATAAGGGAATTCTTCATCAAAGGTAATGTGTTAGTTTAGATCTTAAATGTGCCCCCAAAGGCCTATGTGTTAAAAGCTCAGTCCCCAGAGTAGAGGTATTTGGAGGTGGTGGGACCTTTAAGAGGTGGAGCCTCATAGGAAGCCACTAGGCCACTGGGGGCGTGGCCTGGAAGGGGATTGTGGGAACCCAGCCCCTCCCTCTCTGCTTCCTGGCCATGTTATTTTGTTGCACCACCGGCTCCTGCCCTGATGTGCTGCCTAGCCACAGGCCCAAAGCAACAGGGCCAATCAATGATAAACCAGCACCTCTGAAACTGAGCCAAAGTAAACCTTTCCAGGTACTGGTTACAGTATGGGGAGCTAGCACGGGGTGGAGGGGCAAATATAGCATTGCTTAGTTTCTAGGAATTAAATTGCTATAAAGAGATTGGAACTTGCTTTCTGTACTTTTGAAAAATAATACCAGTTGTCTTTCCTTTTCCTGTCTATAAACATCACATCTACACCACTGAATTAGAAGATAGAAGCAACAATCTGGCTGAACTTAATTCTTTTTAAAAACATAGAAGATTTAAGCCTTCTTTCCTTTTTATTTCTGTTTCTTTACCAAAAATTGAGCACCGAATGACCCTAGGTTCATCATCTGGTAGAATTTTACCTAGTGCTGATAAGCCCTTTTCTCAATAACCTGTGATTTTGTTTACACACACACACACACACACACACACACACACATACACACACCATTATAGAAAAATGAAGAGAATCAGAATAAACATGCTACTAACTAGATGAATCTTCTAGTTCCCGAGCTATGTTCTCTCTTGGTGGTTACATCCCAACTTGCCCACTCAAAACCAAATGGCAGCCGGGTGTGGTGGCGCATGCTTGTAATCCCAGTACTTTGGGAGGCGGAGACTGGAGGATCCGAGTTCGCGGCCAGCCTCATCGCGCATGCGCGGGCGCGCGTGATTTATCTCTCCTCTCTCTCTCTCTCTCTCTCTCTCTCTCTCTCGCTCTACCTAGTGAGGCCCTCTGCAACTTCGTGAAACCCGGTTTCAAAAATAAAGCATAAAAAAATAGGGCCGGGGGTGTAGCGCGGCGGTAGAATGCCCCTGCGTTCAATCCCCGGTACCGCAAAAAAAAAAACAAATGGCAAACTGAACTATTTCTTTTCCCACAAATCTAAACAAATGTTTCCATGCAGCCCTATTTATACAATGTTCCAAACACCCCATCAGGGGAATATTTAGTTTTTGCTACAACTGAAATTGTAACAAGTTTCCCAACTACTTTATTATTCTGTAATTAGGCAACTTCCTATTTAAAGAGTTTAAATACTTCATCTGTAACATTTTTAAAACACTTCTCAAAAATAAAAGGCAGGCATGAGAACAAAATATAAAAAGCTGCCAGGCGTGGTGGCACACACCTGTAATCCCAGTATTTGGGAGGCTGAGACAGGAGTACTGCAGGTTCAAGGCCAGCCTCAGTAACTTAGCAAGTCCCTCCCCAACTCAGCGAGACCATATTTCAAATTAAAAAATAAAATAGGGCTGGGGATGTAGCTCAGAGGTAGAATGTCCCCTGGGTTCCCCATTACCAAAAATAGCTGTAGAAAATTAAAATTTTGAAAAGCCAATACTATTAAGTTTAGGTATATATACAAAAGGATTAAATGGCATACTTAGGGGCGGGCTTTCCTCCTTCATTACTCCCACAGTTGAAGATTCCTGGCAGCCCTCAATGAAGTAAATAAAAAAACTTTTATTTTAAACAAAACAAATAAGATGAATAATTACCAAAACAAAATCATGTGGAGTGTGACAGGGGGGTCCCTACCTTAAGAGCGTGCTTCAACTCATAGGCATCGTAGAGCCGGGAGGGTTTCATCAGAGCCACGATGAGCTTTTCAAATTTTCCAGTCAATTCTGATTTCAGGTCATCCAGAAGATCCTAACTCGAAGAAAACACAAACTTGTCAACCAGACAGAGATTTCAAGGAGAATCTTCTTAAATAAGAGTGACAGTCCTTTGCTTTAATGAATGCTAGAGGCACAGGAGCTAAACTTTACCCCGCAGCCCCAAATAAAGTGCTTTTAAATCAGGCTGAACTATAAATTGAAGTAAAACCACTTATACACCACGTATGTTTTGAAAGGTGTTTTTCTTAATGTCAAGGGTTTTTTAAAAGTGAATACCTTTGAAAATTAGGCTAAAAGTACTTTATTTTTAAAATACTCATGTGATAAACATGTGTATCTTTACACAAATTCCACCCAAAAATCGTAAATGCATTTTTAAAAGGACACAGTTTAGCCTATCATACCTAACAATTTTTTTCTTTTCTGTCAATATCTAATCATATTCTAAAATATAATAGATGGGCATTATTATGCTTCTGACTACTAAAAGATGCCTGTCAATATGGGGAAATCATGTCTATTATTATGAAAAGAAAAACAGCATTTCTTCTCTGTCTAGTATCAGCACACCAGGCAATGAGATAGGGTATTAACCATCTCTTCAGGCCAGGGTCAGCTCAGGGTTCCATCCCTAGCAACACCGAAAACATAATCATTTCCTTTTTTGCTCTGCATCTGTTACTCGATGAAATGACAAATGTAAATTTTCAGAATCACTATCTTAGCATTTCACGTCTACACAAATTCATTTAATGGTGATCTCTTTACTTTGAGATGTTCATCAAATAAGAGAGAACTTGGCTCCGCTAATTAAACATCCATTTATCAAAATCACCACAAAAGCAACCCAAACTATGGCAGACAGAGACAAACATCCAGAAATACAGGGTGTTCCGTGGACGTAGCTTCCACCTAGAAAGTGGATAACAGGGCGAGATGAGCAGAAAGCGCAGGAGAGACGAGGAATGGCCGTTACTACCGTGGTATCTTCCAAGACCTTCAAAGCATCATGACAGGAAAAAACGAGTGTGTGAGGACACGCGGGGTGAGCGCTGTGTACCAACAGCTGATAACTTAGAAGAAAGCGGGGGAAATGGTGGTTAAGGGAGACTCACAAAATAAACGATATTTACAAAAGAAGGTGCCTACAGTCGGCTGCAGATTAGGACCTGCAGTTTTCGCACCTGCAGCCTCAGATAGAAAACTCCATCTGTAGTGAACATGTATAGACCTTTCTCTTTCTTGTGATTGCCTGAATGATATAACAACACTTACGTAGCATTAACAGTGGATTAGGTATTATACAGCATCTAGAGGTCATTCAAAGTGCATGGGAGAATGTGAGCAGGTTATATGCAAATACTGTGTCATTTTATATAAAGGAGCTGAGTATTGGTGGACTTTGGTACCCTCGGGGGCCTGGAACAACTTCCCCACAAATACCAAGGGATGATTCTACATGACAAACTCTTTTTTTGTTTTGTTTTGTTTGGGTACTAAGGATTGAACCCAGAGGCATTCTACCTCTGAGCTACACCTCCAGCCTGATTTTATTTCTCATTTGGAAACAGGGTCTCACTAGGCCAAGAGCCTCTCTAAGTTGCAGAGGCTGGCTTTGAACCTGCGATCCTCCTGCCTCAACCTCCCAAGTACTGAGATTACAAGCGTGCGCCACCACGCCCGGCTATGACAAACTCTCTTGAAACTCTAGCGGCCATGCTGTCCCATTCTTCCTCAGGACAAGGACTAGTCTTACCCTGCCAAAGAGAGTCTTGAAGGCTTCGGCGATCTGCTGGCGCTGCGCGTTGCTGCGAGCGGTCAGCAGGGTCAGGATGCTGTCCTCGTCCGTGCCTGCAATTTACATCAACCGTCACCACGCGGCTCCCACGCGCCCGCCCTCAGCAACCTCGGAGACCAGCTCCCAGAGGCCGAGTCTATAAAAATGTTCTACTTCTGATATATACTAACCCCTCATCCCCAACATTTTTTGAAGTAGATGGGAAAATGCTGGCTTTTTAAAACCTGAGTGCACCTAGTTTCTCAAGCAAAAAGTAGTTATTCTCGTGAGGCCCTTGGCAACTTAGTGAGACCTTGTTTCAAAATAAAGAATAAAAAATAGGGCTGGGGATGTAGCTTGGAGGTAGAATGCCCCTGGGTTCAATCCCCAGTTCTGCAAAAAAAAAAAAAAAAAAAAAAAAAAAAAAAAAAAAAAAAAAAAAAAAAAAAAAAAAAAAAAAAAAAAAAAAAAAAAAAAAAAAAAAAAAAAAAAAAAAAAAAAAAAAAAAAAAAAAAAAAAAAAAAAGCCATTACTAAGCAGCAATTCACGAGGCAATAGGTGCTACGTGTTGCTGCAACTGAGAAAAGACAGAGTCTGACTCTGGCTTAAAGGTACAGACAACTAGGGTGGAAAAGAGGAAAACCTATGAAAATGAAGAATTCTGAGGCAGGCAGAAGGTCAGGGCCCCGGGACGGGTCCAGCTGTTGGACAGGGCTCAAAGGAGAGGCTCAGGGCTGAGAGGAGAGGAAAGAATTTGAGGAAGTTTCGTGAAGATGCTGACACCAAACCGTCCTAAAGGATGGAAGGCCTGCGAGCGGCAGTGACGCGAGGGGGGAGGACAGGGTCTCAGAAGGAGGGGCACCGCGATGGGAGGTCACGCGGCATTCATGAGCAGCAGCTGCCCGGGCCGGGCTAGACTGGAGAACACATGAAGCAGTAATGGGAGATGCGTCTGAAAAGGGGCTGGGGGCTGTGGAAGACCTCGAAAGGCCAGAAAGCACAGGGACACGGGCGCAGAGCCTCGGCCCAGGGGATCTGTTACACGTGGAATCCTCTGGTGAGGAGTTGTAAGTGGCTAGCAGGGGATGGAGGATGAAGAGAGTCGTGCGTGGATAGCCAGACCTGAGAACCAGGCATCTGGATGGGCAGGGCACGGGGCCACACAGCTGCCACCTAGGGAGGGCTGCTCCTCTGTCGCGGCCACCCAGGTGCCACCGACGACCTCAGCAGCAGAGGCCACATCTTCCTGTTCCATCCTAGAGGCGGATGTTAGGGACCGTCCATGGTATTACTCTGTTAATGCAGCTTTTCTTCTACACACTTCAGCTCAAACTACTCTACCATTAACTCCGCTTTTTGTTGGGAAAAACCAACATCCCTTTTTCTAGAATCAAAAGTTGGTTGAGCTTACCCAGGCCTTTCATGGCCTTCCTTAGAGTCTCTGCGTCGGCCCGGTCATCGAAGCCTGGGAAGTCAGTCACGGTGCCTCTGAGAACCTAAGGCAGGAAGCACAGAAGTATTGTTCAGGTCACGGCCAACGTGGCAGAGCAAGTGACGAATGACAGCCACTTGCTACGCTAATCATCTTACCATGTGCCGGATGTGAAATAGGAAGTGGAGCACTCACAACATGGGTTAGCAGGACCAATTAGTGCGGAGCTGTGCTGGCCCCCTTGAGATCCCCCAAGTGGGAGGCTGTTTGCTCTTCCCTTGGGGCACCGCCCTGCAGTCCTGCCCTCCCCCCAACACCGTGGCCTGCAGGGGCTCCTCCTCCCACCTAGGCCTCTGCCCATTAGGTGTCTAGCCACATCATCCAGGGGCACGCAAGGCCTGCGCTAAGCCGGACGCCCTGCCCTAAACATTTAACCTCAGTCAGGCTTATCCTCTCTCTTGTCACCCCAAGTCCTGCTTCTGCACACTCCCTGAGGATTTTAAGATAACTCAGCAAAGCCTGAAAAGACATTCAGAAGAATATGCTAGAAGATATTCTTTATAAAACTTCCTGATACATGTTACTCTGTCATATACACTGCACCTTTAATAATCAAAATATTTGAATAGTTCAAAAAGAGATCCACAATATCATCAGATCCTTTTACTAATAATACTGAGCCATAAGATTTTATCTTATGATAAAGGCGTCGCCCAGCATTTACGTTTTTACCAATAAATGCTTTTGAAACCCTTCAAGGCTCCTGTTAAAGTACCATCTAGAACTGGGAAAAAGGAGAGGGGTTCAGAGTTACTGGTCTGGCTGGCAATCAGTTTTATTATGAGTGCACAGAAGCGCACTCGCCTACAAGAGAAAAACTTGCTCCTGCTAATCATATTGTAATACCACTTAAATTTTAAAAGGTGACAAAAGAGAGAGACAGCCATGGGGGGGGGGTTCCAGAACCCCCAGCACCAAGGTCCGCTCAGGGCCTCCCCTCCATGGTGCTCGGGAAGGTGGCTCTCAGTGACCATGACTGTCCTTGACCACGTCCAGACAGGCCCCTCTGCACCCTCCTCTCCACAGGCCGGGCCTCCTCTGCCCACCTGTCCCTGTTGTAGCAAGAACCTGCCACATCCATTCAGGGGGACACCTCCACTCCAGGTACCTGGCCACCTGTATGGGCTGAGCGTCTGTGGGCCCACTATAACTGTTATACTGAACCCTACTCCAGGGTGCGGACGTATCAAGAGGTGGCACCTTTGGGAACTAGGATTAGCTAACTCTTGAGAGCGGGGCCTGCCCGGTAGGCTCAGTGTCCTCGGAGGAGCTCAACACTCTCTGCTCTTCATCAAACAAGGCTGTGTCGGGGAGCCGGCAACCTGTCCTCCAGGGCAGAGCCCTCACCGGAACCGACCCCGCTCCCCCTTGACCCCAGACACCCGGCCTCCAGAGCTGTGAGAAGTGAGGTTCTGTTCACAGGTGGGTCTCCCGGTCAGCGGGGTTCTGAGTGACGGCCTCAGCCCCAGCCTCCACACGTGGCCACCCAAACAATCCAGCCTTCGCAGAACCCTGTCGTGCCAGCACAGCGCGAATCCCCCGCGCCTGAGGTCTCCTCTTAGTAGTTTTCCCTCCACTGACCCTCTCCGCGGCTCGGCTATAAATCCCAGTTGCTCTCCCTATATTCAGAGAAGACTCATCCTCTCCCCTACAATGACAGTCAGGACCCATTTCCCAAGAGTCTTGAATCAGTCTTCTTTGACATTTTAATAATGTCAGAATACCTTTTTTTTCTTTAACAATATCTCTTCCTCCTATTTAAGGAGGGGAAACACATTGTCCTTTCCTCTGAATGGAGAGCCTACAGGAGACCCTGACCCCGTGAAGCTCCTCGTGTCCCTAACTCCCCAGCCAAGTGTAATGATCAGGAGGTAAAAGAACAGGATTCACAAGAAGAAGGGGTGCTGTCCCGGCCAACATACCAGCCCCAGACTGTTGACAGCAGCGTCCTTCCTTCCTTCTGTCCCTTGGCTCTACAAACAACGTGGCCAACTGGGGAAAGGATCAGGGTGGAAAGCCATCTCCTACGTGTCTCAGGGAGAGAAAGACCATGAAACTGAGCCAGCGCTCTTCATTCTACCAAGTGGGAAACGCACCAGAGCCGTGCCAGCCCTCGCCTCCACCCACCTGAGGAGCACGCAGGCATGGAGGCCAGGAAGTCACGTGAAACCGGAGGGCGGGATCCCGCCAGTTCCATGTGGTTCCATATAATTTAAAAGAGCTAGCTGCAGGTTAAGAGAGAAACTAAGACTTGAGTAGATGGTCCATAGCATGGATTAGGGAAGTTATTTCTCTCAAGTCAAACTGTAGTTTCTGCTTGGCAGGATTACTTCAAATCAGTTTTAAAGATACCATCAAGCCAGGTGTGGTGGCGCACACCTGTAGTCCCAGTACTTGGGAGGCCGAGATAGGAAGGAGGATCACAGGTTCGAGGACAGCCTCAGCAAACTAGTGAGGCCCTTAGTAACTTTGTGAGATCCTGTTTCAAAATAAAAAATAAAAGGTAGAATTCAGAGGTAGAATGCCACTGGGTTTAATCCCCAGTACCACACACACACACACACACACACACACACAAGGGACCATCAATATTACTGTAAAAATTAATAAATACCACAAGTCCTATGAATGTGAGGACCCAGGACTGAGCCCCCTGCTGTTCACCTGTTTATTCATTCACTTGACAACTATGTACTTAATGCCTTATGCGTATCAAATATCGCTTTAATCACTAGGAAACCGTCGGGGAACACTGAGGTCAAGTAGCAAACGGCAGGTGTGTAACTAGCAAGTGCAGAGTGTGCACACAAAGATGCTGGGTCAGGGTGTGTGCGCACACAAACAGGAGCGTGTGTTGTAAGACCGGAAAGAGAATAAACTGGGAAAAAAAATCCACAAAATGTGCTGAAAGTTGCCTGTGAATGTGCCAGCCAGGCAAAAAGGTGTAGCAGCGCAGGGGCATTTCTCAGAGCACAAGAAAGCAGGGAGAATGGGAGGATGAACTAGGGTGAACGGCGGTGTCTTTCTTTAGAGTGCGGTCACAATAGCGGCTCAGAGGCCCAGGCCTCATGCGTAGCAAGGGACGCCCCAGGAGAAAGCAGGCGGGGACGACAAAGTGGGCTGTGTGAGGTCACTGGGCTCTTGCAGAAGTGGAAAGAATGGAGTGGACTGTGAGTACAGAGACGGGAAGATACCAGAAACCACCAAGACGAAGGAGGGCGGGGAAGACGGGATGCAGCAGCAGCAGAGATAGAGGGACCGCTGAGGAGGCTTCTGGTGTGGGATGGGGAACACCACAGCTAATTTTTTGTGGGTTATTTTGTTTTTGTACTGGAGATTGAACCCAGGGGCATTCTACCTCCGGGCTACACCACCAGCCTTATTTTTTTATTTTGAAACAGAGTCTCCTTAAGTTGTCGAAGATCTTGCAAAGTTGCTGAGGCTGGCCTAGAACCTGCAATCCTCCTGTCTCAGCCTCTCAAATACTGGGATTACAGGCATGCACCAACTCGCCCGGCTTGGTTTTGCGTTTCTCACAGTGGCATCTGGAGGAGACAGGCTTATGAGCCAGGGGCACACACAGGGTGGCTGGTGGTGGGAGAGGCCTCACCCGGGCCATGTTAGTGGGTGGGAAGAAGAGCCCAGGAGCGGGAAAGGCAGGCGGCAGCTCGCACCTGCCGAGAACAGCAATGAGCCAGACGTGGTGCTGACAGCCTCATGTGGGCCGTCTCCGTGAACCCCACCTTATAAATCACCCCAAGACTGTCAAGCGAGCGAGCAGCAGACTTGTAGCCATGGTACTATGCCGCTCCCCGGGCAAGGCGAGAGGAGACTCCCACGGGGGTGAGGCAGGCAGCCAACTGTTCAGAGAGGGAAGGACAGAGAAGCTGCATGGATCCCACGGGGAGGCCCAGTGAGGGGGAGATGGAAGTGTCCCCTGGGCTTGGTAAGGGGCCTCTGGTGGCAGGACGCTCAGGGGTAAACTGAGGCAGAGCATCTCAGTGAGACCTCTCTTTACAACAGTGACGTGTAAAAACACTGTTGGGAACGCACTTTCAAAAGCAAAAAGGAAACTTGATCTGCTTTGTAGGCTCTGAAGAAACTGTAGTAGAGAGAGCTTAAAACAGAGGAGAAGGTTAGAAGAGAAAAGGGGGGGTTACTGCAAAGAAAAAAATGATGTCTGACCCCAGGGACTGAAAATGAGGTGAAAGGGGAAGAGAAGAGAAACACCCTCAGAAACCTCAGCCACCAGCCCTGAAGAAGAAGTAGCTGCTGGCCATGTTGTTAAGAGCTTTCTAGAAATTGTGAAACGCATTCGCTGCATTCCATACAATTACCGTCACTGCCGGGGACCGGCAGGGCCACGTGGCGGCACGAGGGCCAGAGGTGACTCACAGGCCTGACTCACGGGGCAGGACCCCGGCTGGACTTCCTGACTAGACCCCATCACACTCCACACAGGACCACCTGCCAAGGCGGCTCTCATGACTCGTTCCCGAGGGCTCACCCTGTCCCCTGGAGTCCCCATGCTTGGCCCAGGGCAGCGCCATCTCCAGTAGGTTCCATGCCTTTCACCCAGACTCAGTTTACCCTTCCTCCCTTTATCCCTGCCACCAATGCCTGACCAAAAAATTATATCTTCCTAGACGATCCACGGCCACAAAATAAAATTCACTCTTTTAACTCTCAACTTCAAAAATACCCATTCTTCAGCTCTGTCATTTGGCTTTTTTTTTCTCGCCTCTAAATTAAAAAGTTCTTTTACCCTCAAGGACCAGGTATGTCAAAATATAATGAATAAAGTTAACCCCCCAAAAAAAAAAAACAAGTGAAGGGTTGCTTTTCCAGACACAGGATTCAAAGACACAGGGAAATAATGCCTCAATAAGAACTTCAAGTTTAAGGACGAGAAAACATCCACCTGTCTGGAACACTTTAAATAAAGCTTTCCTAGCCGGGCGTGGTGGCGCATGCTTGTAATCCCCGTACTTTGGGAGGCAGAGACCTGAGGATCCAGGTTTGCGGCCAGCCTCAGCTCTCGCTCGCTCGCTCTCTCTCTCTCTGTCTCTCTCTCTCTCTCTCTGTCTCTGTCTCTCTCTCTCTCTCTCTGTCTCTCTCTCTCTGTCTGTCTGTCTGTCTCTCTCTCTCTCTCTCTCTCTCTACCTAGTGAGGCCCTCCGCAACTTCGTGAGACCCGGTTTCAAAATAAAGTATAAAAAAACAGGGCCGGGGGTGTAGCGTGGAGATAGAACGCCCCTGGGTTCAATCCCCAGTACCGCAAAATAAATAAATAAATAAATAAATAAATAAATAAAGCTTTCCTGAAGGCAGAGAGAGGATTAAGCCCTCTGAAGGCTTTTCATCCAGTTCTCTGTAATCACTACTTACACACCCACCCGACATTCCACAGAAGGCTAACAGGAACCAGGAGGCAAGCCCGGAGCTGAGCAGCCGCCAAGCTGCCTGGGGCCATGTCAGCATGTGCTGCTCCTACGGCCTCAAGACTCGCTGAGAAGGAAGGCAGGCGGGGACAGGAAGACCCACCGACACACCAGAAGCCCACTCCTGTGTCCTGTGACAGTGGGTCCCGCTGGTGGGGAAAGCAATTTTTTTAATCACCATGATAAGAAATAAATGAGATGAAGAAAAAGTCAGCGTGACATGATGATGTGTTAAGTCACAAAGTGAAACAAACACCCGAAAAAAAAAAAATTAGAACTCCAAGTGAATAAAGGAGTACCAACACATCAGCTCCAGAGACAAGAGCGCGACCCTGATCCTCAGCCACGTGGCACGCGCCCCTCCGTGTCCCTCAGGCCTGTCTCCCACTTCTTTCCAATTCTTCTAACTGTCCTACTACCTTTGACCTCTTTCTTAAGAAGATGGGGGGGGCTGATCTTAAAGCATCGCTATAAACTAAGTTTTTAAGTTATTCACACAGTAGTAGAAATTAACTTTTTGATAACAAAATACATGTAGATATGATTTAAATCTTTGCTCTATCTTTATGTGTATGTGTGTGAGGGGGGGTTACTGGGAATTGAACCCAGGGGCATTCTACCTCGGAGCTACACTCCTAGTCCTGTTTTCTAATTTTTATTTTGAAACAGGGTCTCGCTAGGCTACTGAGAGTCTCACTACTTGCTGAGGCTGTCACTAAACCTGCGGTCCTCCCGTCTCAGCCACCCAAGGACTGGAATTATAGGCATGCGCCACCATGGCCAGCTTTGCTGTGTATCTCTTTGATGGTGTGTTTGTCTGAACCCCTCTGCCAGTGTCAACATGTCTTCCCTTGACAAATACCGGTAAAATGGAAAGTTACATTGCAGGCTCTTAGAAGCCGCCCAGGAATAGGGCGATGCCCTGAGTCTGTTGAAGCGAGCCAGGGGTACCGGCCCTTCACGAGTTCGCATCTGGTCAGGAGAGGCGCTGCTTCCTCGTCACTGAATTGGGCCTTCTGTAATCTGCACTTGAAGAGCCTTGTCGCTCGCCAACACGTTCACACCAGTGCTTACGAAAACACGTTCATAGAGAAGAGTGTACATTTTATAACTTTATTTCCTTTGGAACCAAAAGCACATATCTCTAATGAACATGACTGATAACCTAGGCAAAGGTAGGAAATGAGCTAGCTTCAAATCCTTTTCAGTTGTGGGAAGAGATGAATAAAACATGAACAAACGGAGTGATGGAGATAAGAGATCACATATACTAGACAAATACCGGTATTTGTTTACTAGGCGGTGCTGCATAAATATTTTACAAGGAGCTCAAATTCAACAAATCTATTTTTAACTGTCTCTTTTCTGCCTCAACCCCGTATTGTTTTCTTGAAAAAAAAAGGGGGTCAAGAAAGGCATCACCTAGACCCCCCCGACCCTGTACCAGCAGCCACCACCCCACATGTGCATCAAATCTCCCCACTTCTCCCATAGCCCCTCCTCTCTAATGTCCCCACCACTGCCTACTTTAAACCCTGGGGCTCTGCCTGGGGTCGCTGCAACAGACTCCTAAGTGGTCCTCCGATACCCAGCCTCCCTCGGCTTGCTTCTCAACTCCCACCTCTGCACCCCCAGGAACACAACCATCACAGCAGCACCAGGTGATCATCGTTAAGTGCAAATCTGACCACGGCGCACCCCAACCTACAACCCTTCAGGAGCTCTCCAGTAACTGTGAAATAATTCATGTTATTTAGGTCTGGCTCCTGTCCAGCTGTCTGGCATCCCTTCCCAGGAGAAGGCTCCATTGCCCTCCTTCCTGCAGCCTCCCCCCAGCAACAACCTACCACCTGTGCCTCCTGGGCCTGCCCAACTCCTTTACACGCCCTACACATTGATGTTTGCTCTCGTTGTCTCTGAGTACAATGTCCCAGCCAACAATGTCCCACTAAGTCACCCCGATTTCTTCTTCTATGAAATAGAAAGAGGAACACTAATTTTCAAAGTGTGAGATGGGCGCTCAATACGGCCTACAAAGGACTTGGCAATGCATATCAATAAATCTTAGTCTCATCTCCCATTTCACTTCCATGTCTAACAATACCTGGCACGGAGTGGGAATCGCATCCAAATTTAACATAGTGGAAAAGGTTACTGATTCATCCCATAATAATTGGCTACTCACTGCGCAAAGTTTATGCTAAAATAACATAGATGCTATGGTTTTAAACTACATAAACTCATTCGAATGAATGCTTTCAAAGGTATTTTTAAAAAGGTGGTACTGTCCAGGAATTGTTTACCTGCAGGTACATTTGTAATTTAAATTTTTCCTGTATATCATGGAAAAGCCAGTGTGCTTTCATTAAGAAAGACTGGGAATCCTCTCATTAGCCTACTTCGCTGTATCGGAGGAGTCATTTGGTAGAACCCCACATATTTCAATGCTAATGACCTAGGGTTGGGACCAGAAAGAGAAGGGCAGATCAAGTGGTGGTTACCCCACAAATGCTGCCATCTCCGGGTGTATTCACCAACACAGTAATATAAATTAGGCAGTTCCCAGTGCTCCCTCCTGCTGCAGCTTCGTTCCCCTGTGGTAACATGATTAAGGTAAAACCCAATTGAAGAAAATCACATCAATAGGACTTTGCATTTCAAATGCAAATGAGCATTATTACCAATATACACAAGACTATAAAGCATTTCCAATAATACTTGTTCATTTTTTAAAAAGAAATTCCAAGGTCTCTATTGGAGATCAATCAATGAATCCTTTTTTCTTCTTCTCTTTTCTTTTTTTTTCTTTTTTTTTTTTTGTAGTACTGGGGATTGAACCCAGAGATATTCTACCTCCAAGCTATACCTCCAACCTTTTTTTTTTTTCAAACATGTCTTCTCCTTAGGTTGCTGAGAATCTTGCTATGTTGCTAAGGCTGGCCTCAAACCTGCAATCCTCTTGTCTCAGCCTCCCAAGTAATGGATTGTGAGGCTGGATTCAATGAATCCTTTCTAGTTAAATTCTCAGCAGGTAGGTCACTCAAGCCCATGATCTGTATATACAACTGGTTTCTTTATTTTTGCACACTATTAGAGGCATGGTGGCCCCAACATCAGTAAAAAGAAGAAATTGCTGGTATGGAAGACATAGTTCATAAACATGAAGAATTACTGTGGTGGGAAACTACATTTTAATGTGTCCATACATAAGACATTAATATTTAAATAATCCATTTTCAGTTGCTGAAACAAGCACCTCTGGGACCCAGGTATCTGATCCCATTTCCCTCTAGATGTTGGTAGAGAGTAAGTCTCTGGCTCCCCAACCCGAGGGCCAAGCAAAGGCACTTCCATGGTAACAGAGTGAACCCTAACCCTGAAGCTCCAGCTGTCCCTCAGTGTCACTGGGGCCCAAAGCAAACTGTAGACAGTGAAAGTACAAGCTGGGCATAGTGGTGCATGTGTGTAATCCCAGTACTTGGGAGGCTGAGACAGGAGGATCACAGGTTCAAGGACATCCTCAGCAATTTAGCAAGACTCTCAGCAACCTAGTGAGACACTGTTTCAAAATGAAAATAAAATGATCTGGGAGTGTAGCTCAAAGGTAGAATGCCCCTGGGTTCAATCCTCAGGACCACCAAAAAAAGTTACATAATGTGGGCATTATAAACAAGGATAACAAAATTCCATCTTAATTTTAAATATTTTAACAAAATGGTTTAGTTCCATGGTTTCTGAAGATAACTACTAGCAAAGCCACAGCCAAGTTCAATACTCCGCATCTTCCTTTTAACATGACTTGTAACTTGTGTGGTGACTAATAACTGGTTTTGATAGAAAACAGTCCTGATGTTACTCTGTGGTGGAGACCACATGTGTGATTTCATCATGAAAGCCACCATCCCCTCAGGTTTTGCATAACTAGGGGTTTTTATTATCTTGCTCTAAAACTGTCAAAGTTTAATGTCACAACTAGAAAATGTGTCCATTGATTCTGTCTTGGAAAAAGAGTCTCTATAATGAAAAGGAATTGACTGAAAACTCAGGACTCAGAGATATGAGAAACAGCCAAATGAGCAAAGAAGACAGGACTTATTCTTTAGTGCTTGGGAAATCATCATCCACATCATCACACCAGCATGCCAAGATAGGACAGATAGTCCTCGCGGAAGGAAAGTTAATTCCACATAAAAGTAATCTTTCTATGGAAAAGAACCAAGGCCAAACTTTCCACTTGAAGTAATATGAGAATCGGTCTATTATAACATTTAAGTGCACAAGACAAAGCAAGAATGAGGGCACTGTATACATTTAATAAAGTTACCGATTCATCTTAATCCTCCCATTTTCCCTTGGAAAGGGCCAGGAAACCTTATTCAATTTTGATAAGTTGATCTGATAAAAAGCGAACTCCAAATGAGAGAGAGCATTGTTTCAGAAGTTTAGACACTTATTTTTTTAAATTCCCTGGACTCTGGCATCCCAGTGAAGACTGGCAAGCTGTGTCAAATTAGTTTCGGGGTGGAATTTCTAAGAATTGACAATGTTGTTCGCAAAAGATGTTACAACATGATCAACTTTTAAAGGCTACTATACAAATTAAACGATTTTCTCTTTCCTACACTTTTGATAAATATTAGTAAGAAAGGGGAAAGGCCTTTATTGGGTAATCCACTTCTGAAACAGTCCCAAGGCAAATTCAGCTCAGAACTCGTTCCGCGAGTTCATTACTTAGCAAAAGCAGCTCTTCTGTTTAAAATCAGTGCTGAGGACGGACGGTTCCTTTTAGTAAAATTGCGCTGCGCGGCTGGAAAAAGCCAAGGAAGGCCCACCCACAGTATCAAAATACAGGAAATTTTGCAAAAAAATAAAGTCGAGAAGAAAAAAAAAAAAAAGGCGCTCGCCTCACATGACCACGATGAGCTGTTCCTGCTCTGGTTCTAATTTTAGCGCCTCTGGATTTTGGGGAAGGCCCCGGTACACATTCACCGAGACCAGGCGGCGCACCAACCGGCCACGTCACGGCTGCCGGGGTCCGGATGGCCGACACCGCGAGCAAGCGTCCGGGACGCAGGGCGGGGCGGCGGCCAGCGGAACCGCGGAGGTGTCGGGATTTCCCGGGACAGGGTCCGTTTACCCCCGAACTTTTTTGGCTCTCGGGTGGATTCTACAACTCCCCGTCGCAGCTGCAAAGTTGCGCGCTCGGGCGCACCGCCTTACCTGGGCCATGGCGCCGCGGCGGTCAGGCGGAGGTGATGCGGGATGGCCGGGCTGCAGGGGAGAAAGAGCCGCGGTCAGGCGCGCCCCCTCGGGCCTCCGGGGCTCGGTCCCCCGAGGGCGTGGCGCCCGGACCCCGCCACCGCCACCCGCCGCGGGGACACCCCGGGCCCCGCCACCGCCGCCCTCCCCGCGGGCGCCCCCTCCGCGGCTGGCCGGCCACGCACCGGACCGGGACGGAGCTCCGAACCGAACCGAACCTCCCCGAGAGCGCGGCGCGCACGGCCAGCGGAGGTGCAGGACGCAGGAGGTCCGCGGCGGCTCTCTGCAGGCTCCGAGCAGCGGAAACGCCCGGCCACGCCCCTCCAGCCAGGCCACGCCCCTCTGTGCGCCTCGCCCCGCCCAGGCCACGCCCCTCCAGCCAGACCCTCTCCCCTTCTACCAACTAGCCCCGCCCAGGCCACGCCTCTTCGTCCCGACACCGCC
>PVJS01004694.1:0-67760 GCA_004027185.1 Glis glis
TTGCAGCTTTCTGAGGAATTCTGGAGCTGGTAGCCTCTGTGTCTGCGTATTCGTACTTGGGTTACTGGATTTAGGGTTTTGGGTCTTTTGTGTCTGTGCGATGTTGTTTATTTCTGAGTCCCTGATGCGATTCTGAGACAGTTTTGAGACAGGCTCGTTCAGGGGCTCCTACTCCGTCGCCATCTTGCTTCTTCTCCTTGCCTGTCTTTAATTAAATTGCTTGTTTGTATTTTATTTTTTAAAATTGACATGTAATATTTTAAAATTGACATGTAAAATTGACATGTAACAATGCCATGTAAATTGTACATGGCATTTGATCTTTTTCTATTGTTATGAGAAATATTTCCCAAATATTTGTGAACTTATACTTTTAAATAATTATAATGCAGTATTTTTAGGAGAAGGATAATTACCAATCCCTCATACAATAGTGAAATTTGGGAACTACCATTCTGGATATCATCATAAATCATTACTGAAATATCCTTTACCTTTGTATGCGATTGCACATTCTATCTGGTTTTTAGCTATAGACACTAATAGAGGCTGTAGTTGGGCTACTTCTTCTGAACTGATATTATCAACCCTTCCTTCTCAGCAGTTTTTACTTCTCAAAAGTTTACCTCTCTCAAAGCTCCATTAAAATAGCTCTTCCTTCCAAGCAGAAATCCTTTCTCCCTCAGCTAGAAAAACTTTTTTTCCTCTGAATTAGTGAAAATTCAGATTTGGCAATATAAAGAACCAAGCCAAATCTTTTTGTGACCGTCTTAGTTCGAATATCCTGAGTTCAGAATTTTGTTCCTTTCCTTCTGAGATATTCGTCAAAAGTACTTTCAAGATGATTCAAAGATAAAAGAGAAGAAATCATCTTTCCTGCCTCTCTCTCTCTCCTTTACCTTTCTACCTTTTATCTACTTTTACCCCTTTCACCCTCCATCCTTTCTCTTTCTTCCTCTCCTTCCCTCCATTACTCGGTACACACTGAGTGCCAGGCCCGGGAACACAGAGATAAATGAGGTGACATCCCTCCCTAGGAGCTTGTCTGTCTTACTTTTTTGACTGCCATTAGTAATAAGTAATACATTTTATGGTACTGTGGTTACTTTTTAAAATGTCTTTACTTTTAAAGGAATACATATCGAAGTATTTATAAGTGAAATGACATGGTGCTTGAGATTTTCAAAATAATCTAGAAGATTTCAGGAGTGGGTAGGAGTCTAAACAAATAAGATTGGCCATGAGTTGATAATTATAGAATCTGAGTCATGGGTCTGTCAACTCGGGGTCGATGGGGCAATCTGAGACATAGACAGGAATTTATTTAGGAAAGTAGGAAAGACACATTCAAGGGAGAATGTGGGCCACCCTAAAAGTGAGAGAATCCCTTTGGAGTGCAGGACTGTTCCTTTATAAAGGACTTCCGTGACGGGTAGGCAGGAGGTATGTGAGGATGACCTCAGTCCCAGTCACAAGGTGATTTAGGCTGTTCCCCTGTCCTGACCTTTACTGTCTAATCCTTTTAAACTATTTAAGGACAACTAACAATGTTGAGATTGCTTTCTTGGGTGGTACCCAAGGAGATTCTTCTTTTTGTGTGATCTCTGTTGTTTGATAAACTGATACCTTCCTAAGGATGGTCCACAGTGCTCAGCGTCACTTGTAATTCCTCAGAAACTTTGGGGTGTAACTGGCCTTGTCACAGGCTTCCATATTAAAGTTATGGTTTCCTTGGTTTCCCTTATGTCTCCTTTCTACCTATTTATTTCTTCTATCTAATGTCAGGTCCATGGGGGTTCATTATCTGTCATCCATTAATAGCCCTCTTTTTTTTGGCAGTACCGGGGATTGAACCAGGGGCATTCTACCTCTGGGCTACACCCCCAGACCTATTTTTTATTCTTTATTTTGAAACAGGGTCTCACTAAGTTGCAGAGGGTCTCACTAAGTAGTTGAGGCTGGCTGTGAACCTGCGATCCTCCTGTCTCAGCCTCCCAAGTACTGGGGTTACAAGCGTGCGCCACCATGCCCGGCTTGATAGTACTCTTTCTAATAATCTATTTGAGACAAAAGTTTTATGAAACAGTGCTTGCCCTTGTTATATGCACTAAATTTGGATATTTAAAATCTGTCTTACTTTTTTAATAGAGCTGGTCATTGTGCTCTAAACTGATTTTGAGATCAACACTAGTATAATGAGGAACAGAAGGACCCATAAAATAAGTGGTTACCATCCATATAAAGTACTGCCAGGTGTGTGCTGGGGCTCTGGAAGTACTAAGCAGGGAGGGGGTACTTATGATGTCCTAGAGAGTCTGGGAAAACCTCTGAGACATCCTTGTCTGGAATGGGAGGCATATGCATATTTGACAAGATGACAAAGGGAAATATTTGAGTTCAAGGACGAGGGAAGTGGCACAAGTGGGAAATGGTCAGGTGGGATGGGCCAGCCTTAGTTCAGTATGACTGAAATGTGAAGCTGTCAGGGAGTGTCAGGAGATGAGGATACAGAAAGTAGCAGCAAAAGTCATATTAGGTCTTATGGAACAGCCTAAAGAATTCGGATTTTATTCTGTATTTCAGGGAGCCATCAGAAGGTGAATTGAAAAATGATCTGGTTCTGTTTGCCTTTTGTAAAGGTCACTTTTATTAGCTGTGTGTAGGTAGATCAGTCTACCTGTGCTGTCGTGACTTAGAACAGAACCCAGACACAAAGGAGAACCAGTCTGGAAGCCAGATATCCAGACCTACCTCAAATAGTTTTCCTCACACTCTGCCACAGGCATCTCAGAAGATCTACACAGATGCACAAATTGACCTTTTTCACATACTTGTCCCCCCAAAAAACATAGGAAGAGAATAGATAGAGCCAACGCCTTTTATGCTCTTCCTTCTTTTCCCTCCATAGCATTCTCTCATCTTCAGGGTAAAGCTACAGTAACCCATGAGAGATGGATAATAATCACAGTTACAACATGGCATTTTTCTTGGTGTTTTACAACTATTAATTCATTTAACCATCCCAACAAGTCTATGTGGTATTATTACTATTTCCATTTCATGGTAAAGCATATATAAGTAAGTGACTTGCCTAAGGTCACACAGACCTAGATTTAGGCGATCTGCCTCCAAAGTCCACTCTCTTAACCATTATACTTCTTGATTAAGTTGAATTTCATTCCAGTCATGTCCTTGAACTCAGGATATTTGAACAAAGATGGTCACAAAAAGATTTAGCTTGAATCTTAACATTGCCAAATATGAATTTTCCCTAATTCAGAGAAAAGAGAAAGTTTTTCTACCTGAAGGAGAAAGGATTTCTGCTTGGAAGGAAGAGCTATTTTAATGGAGCTTTGAAAGATGGGTGAACTTTTGAGAAGTAAAAATTGCCGAGAAGGAAGGGTTAGTAGTATCAGCTCAGAAGTAGCCCAACTACAACCTCTCTCTACTAGTGTCTACAGCTAAAAACCAGATAGAATGTGTGATATTATGATATACTATATATATATATATATACACACACACACACACACACATATGTACATACACATACCATGTGTCTTGCCATATATATAATGCTTTGTTTTTTATTCATAATTCTGACTTATAACTTCCATAGCTCTTTTTATGTCCTAAGCAACTAGAATGATGTTGGGGGCTTTAGGCCTCAGAAAGTCTCTCCCTCTCTAAACTTTCCCTGCCTTCCTTTCACCTATTTTTTCTCCCCACAGCAGGCCATAGAAAGTGAATTTTTCCATCCTCAAGGTGGATCATAAAAACTCTAATCTTTTCCTGTCTATCTTGGAGCTGGCCATAAAGAAATTTTCTGATATACCTTTCCTAATAGGAGATCATAAAACCTGCATTTCAGAAGCAATCTGCCCCATACTTGGATTGTTGCCCAGAGAGGCCAAGAAGAATCAGAACAGATAGGCTCTGCTGGGTATTAGCATTAGATCATACCCCTTTTGTCCAATTTTTATATGTTTGTTGGCCATGCTTCAATTGTGCCTGTACATAGTTTCAAGATAGCTGAACTAGGTTCCTGGAGGGTGGTATATGCAGAGAGGGCATGGAAACTCCTCACTCCTTTCCATGTACCTTGCCCTGTGCATCTCTGTTGGAAGCCTTCTTAGTCATCAGCTCCGGGGTCACCTCTGTCTGGCTTGGGAGGGGCACAAACTGCCCACCCAAGTGGGAATTTGTTTGCATGTAGATAAGTTTCCAAGGACCAAATGGGACCCATAAGCAGGGACCCTGATAACTTCCTTGTTTACCCTTGTTGTTTTTCCCTGACTCATCCCAGGACTACTTTTCTGTCTCCTGTGATTAAACATTTTTATAATGTTTTGGTTAAAACCCTCAATAAAAGAAAGACACTGGTGGAAGGAAAGGAGGATATCTCTGCCTCCTCTTCAACCACCTTCTACCTCTAATAATAATTTTGACTCCGTGTGTCATTCATATGAGAGACTTCTAATCAGTCAGTCAACATCAACACCATCCACAACACATTTCTTTATCTGAATCTTTTGCAATATTTTTTATAATAAGTTGGTAAATGTAAGTAAGTGTGTCTTTGGGTTCTGTGAGCTGCTCTAGCAAATTAATTGAACCCTGATTTATACCCAGGTGGTATAGGTAAAACAGCCTGGGGCTTGTGATTGGCATCTGAAGTTGCGGGGGGGGGGTGTTGGGGACTGATCCCTCAACCTGTGGGATTTGATGTTATCATAAGGTAGATAGCATCAGGTGAGAGTACTTTCAGTCTGAACCTCAGCTGCTTAATTGCCTGATAAAACAAACAGACAAAAGATTTGATTTTTTTCAAAGGACTTTATAAGATCCAGAGTCTCATAATAGAGTTTTCAAAAGTCTGGGAGCCAATTAAAGTTTACTCAATATAAAAAGAAACAGGAACACCCATTCATGTTAAAAACTCTACTGAAAATCGGAATAGAAGGAACATACCTCATATCATTAAGTGAATATATAATAAACCCAAAGCCAACATCATATTGAACGGGGAAAAACTGCGAGAATTCCCGTTAAAATCAGGAACAAGACAAGGATGCCCACTATCACCACTCCTTTTCAATATAGTCCTTGAGACTCTTGCCAGAACAATAAGACAAGAGAAGGATATCAAAGGAATTCAAATAGGAAAAGAAGAATTAAAATTATCCTTATTTGCAGATGATATGATCCTATATCTAGAAGACCCAAAAAACTCAACCAAAAGTCTTCTAGAGCTAATTAACAAATTCAGCAAAGTAGCGGGATACAAAATTAACCTAAAAAAAATCAGTAGCTTTCCTATATGCCAACCATGAATCCACTGAGAAAGAAATCCAGAAAACAATTCCATTCACAGTAACCTCAAAACCAATCATATACCTAGGAATAAACCTAACCAAAGAGGTAAAAGACCTTACAATGAAAATTATAAAACACTGAAGAAAGAAATTGAAGATCTTAGAAGATGGAAAGATCTCCCCTGCTCTTGGATAAATATTATCAAAATAGTCATTCTACCAAAAGTGATCTACAGAGTCAAGGCAATCCCTATCAAAATACCAATATCATTCTTCACAGACCTAGAAAAATCAGTCATTAATTTCATATGGAGAAACAGAAGACCCAGAATAGACAAAGAAATCCTCAGCAATAAGAACCATGTAGGAGGCATCACAATCCCTGACTTCAAATTATACTACAGAGCTGTAGTAATAAAATCAGCATGGTATTATTCTGTTTATTCAAACAGAATAAACTCGATGACAATTACACATAGACCAATGGAACAGAATAGAAGATACAGAAACAAATCCACAAACTTATAGCCAGTTGATTTCGACACATACATTGGAGAAAGGACAGTCTTTTCAACAAATGGTGTTGGGAAAACTGGTTACCTACCTGTAGAAAAATGGAACTAAATCCTTACCTCTCACCCTTCACAAGAGTCAACTTGAGATGGATCAAAGACCTGGAAGTTAGACCAGAGACTGTGAAATTACTAGAGGAGGGCATAGGTTCAACACTCCAACATATAGGCACAGGTAGAAACTTCCTCAGCAAGAACGTGCAAACTCAGGAAAGTAAAACAAAAATTAGTAAGTGGGGTAGCATTAAACTAAAAAGAAACAGGAAAATTCAAACCGTACCTATGGGCAAAGACAGTCAACAGGTACTGACCTTGAGATGCCTCAGATTGTGGACTTATCTGACAAAGACATAAAGACATAAAGTGGCTATTATATCCATTCTTAAATCTTGAGATTAATGGAAACATTGAAGTTCTCAGCAAAAAAAAAAAAAAATTGAAACTCATACAAAATAACCATGTAGAAAAAGCCAGGCATGGTGGAGCATGCCTGTAATCCCAGAACTTGGGAGGCTGAGACAGGAGGTTCCCAGGTTGAAGACCAGCCCCAACAACTTAGTGAGGTCCTCAGCAACTTAGTGAGACCCTGATTCAAAATAAAAAATAAAATAGGGTTGGGGGTGTGGCTCAGAGGTAGAACACCCCTGGGTTCAATCCCCAGTATCACAAAAACAAAAACAAAAAACCACATAGAAAATTAAAAACTGAAAAGTTGACATCTGAAGTAATAGATTCACTGGATGGGCTTAGTTGCAGAATGGAGATGATAGAGGTAGATCAATGAAGGTAGATCAATAGAAATTATACAATATGAAAAACTACAAAATATTTGAAGAAAAAAATTGCTGAAAATGTCCTGAATTTAGAGAAAGGCATAAATTTGCAAATTGAAGAGGCTCATTAATCTCAAACAGAATAAACTCGATGACAATTACTCAGCCACACTTCATATTTAAACTTAGGAAAACTAAGGATTAAAAATTATCGAGAACATCCAGGAATACATGACACATTATAGGTAAGGAAAATCTATTCAAGTGACTACAGATTCCTCATCCAAACCATGGAGGCTGAAGAGAGTGGAACATTATTTTTAAGTGCTGAAAGAAAACAAAACCAAAAAACTGTGAACCCAGCATTTTATATCCAGAAAAAAAATGTCCTTCAGAAGTGAAGGCAAAATAAAGATATTTTCAGATGAAGCAAAACCAAGAAACTGTATTTTTTAGTAGACCTACTCTTAAAGAAATGCTAAAGATTTTTTTTAGCCCCAAAGGAAGCCATAACAGAAAGTAAATGATAAATACTCTATCTCATATATTCCCCAGAGTAAAAATACACACAAAAAATATACAAGCAAACAAAAATCACCTCTAATCTGATGGCACAGGGAAACTGTAGACTACTGGTAATATTCTGTATATATTTCCTTCAAGTACTTTTTCTTTGTGAGTAGGCATTTCTCTCTCTCTCCTTCCTTCCTTCCTTCTTTTTCTTTCTTCTCTCTTTTTTTTTTTTTTGTGGTACTGAGGATTGAATCCAGGGGCATTCTACCTCTGAGCTACATCCCCATCCCTATTTTATTTTTATTTTGAAATAGGATCTCGCTAGGTTGATGAGAGTCTCACTACTTGCTGAGGTTGTCCTCCAACCTGTTTTGTTTTTCCCACAAGCAGAATATGAGATTGCCCTTGTTGGCTCTACTATAATTTTTTTTAGTCTGTTATTTTGGTGTGGGATAGTGTATCTTATTTGAATGTGTGTTTCTTTAATTTCCTATGACACTGAACCCTTAGCCTGTCTTTGCATTGGTTCCCACCCTCTTAGGAAGAAAGCAGGGGAGAGGAGTGGAAGCAGATGGATTTATTGCTACCTGCACTTTCTTCACTTTGAAGATGAGAGACAGACACAGGGTGCCCTGGGTTCACATCCTGACTCGGCTGCTTACTATCTGTGGATTTCATGCAACCTAGATTTCTCTGATTCCTAGATTTTTCACTGAAGAAATCAGGCAATCATACTGGCTTCATGAATTGTGAGGTGATAGAGATTTACAGGGGAAAAGCCTGGTGTACAGTGGTCAATCTGGAGATGGGAGCTTTTGTTGACCTTGGGAATCTGAGTCTCAGGATGCCGGGTTTCCTCCTGCTCTCCCACAGAGGCAGCACAGCGGGCTCAGCTAGATTCCCTCACACAGGGAAGGTCCTCTATCAGAATCATGGTAGCGATTGAGTATTTGAATCACTACCTCTTCATCTTTCATTCTTCCCACCCTCCCTATTCTGCATTTCCCCCCCATTCTCTGCTGAGCATGGAGGCAGCTTTCTCAAGCCAAGAAATGGCAATCCTGGGCAATTGGATGATCTTAGGAGAACATATTCTGATTGCTGATGCTATTCATGATTCAGTGGAGACACATTGCAGTACTTGGCTTGGATGACTGGGTTCAGTGGCAGGGGATTTTGTTTGACAGTGTCTTACCTTACTTTCCAGAACAGAATTCAGACCTGGGACCTGATCTTTCCAGGGCAGCCCAGCTAAGCTGGGGTCTCTGCCTCAATTGATAGACCTTTCCCAGGCCCTTCATCTTCCTCTCTCCTCACTCTATCTATGGACAGGCTCAGAGCCCCTAATTTGACCAGGCTCTTACTGCACACACATATACCTCCCAGGAGGTTGAGAACAGAGAAGGACTGCGACTCCAAATAACCTGTCTGCTCACATACCCAGAGAGAACTGAAATAAAGAAAGTGACTTTTCTTTATTTATTGCATCGTGATTGGCAGGGTCGAGTGGGTGCCTTTGAGGTTATTTGGACACCAGGTAAGTGGGCCATCTGGGACCCTGGGCTCACAGATGGGGCCAGGACACCCTACAGCACTCTCAGCTCTGAGGATGCTGAAGTCTCCTGAAGTCAAGATTGGGGACCAGGATGCAGAGCCACCAGTGTGCCTGGGGTTTCACTCTGTGGCCACCTCACCGATGTCCTGTTTTCTTCTCCGGGCACACTCCAGTACAAGAGGTCAAAGATGGGGCTGGGGGTGGGTGAGTCTGGCCTATTTTCTAAACTGAGAGAAAATCCACAGACAGTCAGCAGGCAGGTTTCTTTCTGAGGTGTTGGTCTGTGTGCTGTGGGAATGGGGACAGCGCTTCTCCACCAGGTGTCTGCAGAGGGCTCCAGCGGTGTGCGGGCTCAGAACAGATTAACGGCATTGTGCTTTCATCTTGAGGATCACAGAGGAATGATTCTTCCACCAGTTATAGTTCACCTCAACCCACAATTAGACGACACCCTAACTGAGGAAACCTTTATCCTAAGTAAGTGTTTCTCAAACAGTGAGGGTTTCTTTGTCCTCTTTAAAATGGGACAGTGCTTTATAAATTTTGTTTCCTGTGGTTTTACAGAAGTGATGAAATAACAGCACTGTGTTGGAGAATTTTTAAATAATACACATTTCACCTGTACAGTTTAAAAGCTCCCTCTCATCTATTCTTTTCCTTGCGCTTCACCACAATTCTGTTTAATAGGGATTATTATTATTTTAAGAGACAAGGTCTCACTGTGTTGTCCAGGCTGGCCTCAAACTCCTAGGCTCAAGCGATCCTCCCATCTCAGCCTCCTGAGTGTCTGGGACTACAGGTGTGTGTGACACACACCTGTAGTGGACCTGGCTTTGAAGTGTGAATTATTAAACCCCTTTTCTCTTGAGGAAACAGAGACCCAGAAAGGGTGAGTGACTTATCTAAGGATACATGGCGATTTAATTGGAGAGCTAGGGGACCTCACATCTTTTCACCCTTCTTGGGCTTTTTCTTTTAGTTCAGTTTTCTATTAGTTTTAGTAACATCCCCTCATCTCTGGCTCCCTGAAATGTCCCACATTTCTATTCTCATTGCTGCCGAGCAGTGCTTGAAATAGTTAACACTAAAAGTGGCAAATGTTGGTTTTGTTGAGATAAACATTAAGGTCCTGGATTAAGCCCAAGACAAATATTGATTCATGACATTCCTGGCAAGGTTATTTCATCCTCTCAGAGATGACCACTTCTCTAGGCCACAGCAGCTGAGTCTGTCCCTCCTCCCCTACTTCCTGTTACATACAGGTGTACAAACTTTTGTTAAGCATTTGCCGTGTCCGGGGCATGGCGTGATCCTTACTTCTAACTCTCAGAGCCACCCTGTGAGGTAGGTAGATTTGCGCACATCTTACAGAAGAGAAAACTGAGGCCTTGCACATTCATGTCATTTGCCTATGATCCCACAGGGATTGAATAATAAAGCTGGGATCCAAATCTAGATTTATCTGACTCCAAAGTGTGGTTCAAGTGAAACTTAACACCAGCCTTCCCTACTGGGCCCTGCCTGAGGGTCTCTCCCCATCTCAGCCTTGGTGATTGCCTCTGCATCATAGGGGGCTTGCACCTGGCTTTTCTGTCCTGTGAGCCTGGGGTCAAATCAATGGACATCCTGGCTCTGCGGGGATCTTCAGTGGGGTGACTGTGGACAGATCCCATCATCGGAGTCTCCTGTTCTTTATTTATAAATAGGTTCAACAATGACCCGCCTTTGGGAACCGGCTGCTGTGCAGGTTAAAGAGGTGCCTGGCTCAGAGTAGCTATCTGAAAAGCAGTGGTTGTTTTTGTGTGCTGGTCACCTCCTTCTCAGAGTGGAGAAGGGGTGCTGTGAAGGCCACGGGCTGCAGCACACCACACCCGCACCCCCCCACAGTGGTTCTTCAGCTTCCTCCCCTGCTTTGAGTCTCTTTTTCTGCTATTACATACTACATACCCAGTCATGCCAGACTTACACGTGATGTTCATGGTGTTGCACTGTAAGGCTGAGTCCCCCCTTCGGCTTCATCTCCTGTTGCTCAGCTTTGCACACTTGCTCAGCTACCTGTAGCTTCTCGCTGTGCCCTGGCACCCTGCCCTTGCCCACCTCCATGCCATTGCTCCCTCCCCTCAGGCCTTTCCCAGAGGGCCTGAAAGCTCACCCATCCATGAAGCTTCTTTGCTCTTGGGCTGGCTGTAGGTCCTTGATCCTGGGCTAAGATTCTCAAGTGCCTGCTGCAGAAGAAGAAAACTTTCATTTATTTGGCAAATAAAGCTGAGTTGCAGGCTCTGACCTCTGTCCTGGGAATACAGAGATAACTAGATGGATCAGGTGCACCCTAGCTATGGGGCAAAATAGACAAAGTAAGTAGTGAGTGGGGGATTTGGTCCCTTCCTTGTCTGATTTATCATGGTATTTAAAATTATTAGCCTCTTGAGGACAGGAATGACAGTTTATTCTGGCCTGCTGTTCTCAGCTCACAATTAACAGCATCCTGGTTGCATTGACTGATCTGAATGGATATGGTCAAAACGGCTCACAGCTCTGCCATTCTCAGGCCAGCACTGATGGTGAGTATGAGGTAGGGTGGACGGCCAGGGGCCGACTGCTCCCTTCTTTCCCTTCCATCCTCGTAAGTAATTTTGTGATTAGGTCTCCATGCAGAAGTTGGAATGTTTTTTTGTTTTTTGAGGTACTGGGGATTGAACCCAGGGGCGTTCTACCTCCATGCTACACCCCCAGCCCTATTTTTTTATACTTTATTTTGAAACCGGGTCTCACGAAGTTGCGGAGGGCCTCGCTAGGTAGAGAGAGAGAGAGAGAGAGAGAGAGAGAGAGCTGAGGCTGGCCATGAACCCTGATCCTCCGGTCTCCGCCTCCCAAAGTACTGGAATTACAAGCGGGCGCCACCACGCCCGGCACAAGAAGTTGGAATGTTTTTGTGACTTGCTTTTGGGTTGTGGGGAGGGAAGCAGGTGGCTTCATAGCCAGACATTCCTGGGCAAGCCAGCCTACCTCCCCCGCTTCAGATTTTTCATGCTTACAGTGTTGAGACAGTAAGCTCTTACTGTTGACATTCACAAGAGGTTTCCTTGCGACCTCTGAGACTCCTCAAGCACTTCCTCGTCATCATTGCCACCACGATCTCATTTATCACATGTAATGGCCCTGAGGTGAAGTGTCCGAGATAAGAAATGACGTACATGTGACCTGAGCATATAATCTCCCTACTAGATACAATTAATCATAATTGAAAAGTTAAATAATTTCTACTCCTTAGTGATCCCATAAGTACAGGGTTATAGGGATTTCTGAATCTATTAAAAGAAATTCATCACGGAATGTAAACTTTTAACACGAACTAACAGTTTGATTTCCTTGGGAGCCACAGTTCACAAGTAAATGGTTGTTTCTGTTGCTTCCTCATGCTTGGAGGGCACAGAATCTCCTCCACACTGGGTCCCGGCCTGAGTGTGAGCTCCCTTACGAACCAAGGGGCTGACTCCTGCTAGCTTTCTATTCTCTGTGCTTCATAATTACTCCTGAGCACAATCAGCCTGCCTCATGTCTAGGACCTTTAAGGCTATCCTCAAATAGTTAAAATCCCAAGTGTTGATTCTGTAAGTGCCAACGGTCAACTGTAATGTCAGCAATAATCCAGGGCTTCTGGAAGATTCGATTAGCTGTGTCAAGAGGTTTGTATCCTAAGTGTGCTTGAGGCTTGAGACCCTCCTCATTAATTGAACCTTTTGCTTCAATTAGTTGAGTCGGGCCTGGTTGTGACTAGAAGAGTCATAGTTCAAACAAGATGACCATTTTAGTACAGGCATTAAGAGTGCAGGCTTTGGATTCAGACAGTTCTGGGTTCAGGTCTTGGCTCTGCCATTTACTAGCAGAAATCCTTTACCGTCCTTGGGATTCAGCTTCCTTATTTATGAAATGGACTGGATAACTGTGCCCACAGGACTGACATCCTCACAGGACTGTGGTGAGGATGACTGAACCGTTCTATGCATAGTTTTAGCAGGCATGCTTTGTGTTTGTTGATGATTTCAGTTCATGTTGAAAAACCATTTTCTTATCTACAAATGAAGCATCTTCCACTCCCAGCACACACACCACAAGCTCTGGCAGTGGACGGCAGTCAGACATTCAGTTCCACAAGTGCAGTCTGTGTACTCTGCTAATTGGTGCCCAGAAGCAGACAGAGAAGGAGTGTTGATAGTCTCTACCCCTGTTGGGCCCCGTCTGATTGGAAACTAAGATGCTCACACACAGCCCCTGGAGGAGCACGTGAGGGAGTGCTTGCTCAGGCCTGGAGTGTGAGTGAAAGTGCAAACACTGGAGCATCTGTAAGCCTTTTCCAGTGGCCTCGGCTGGTGCAGGGTCAGCCATCAGGTCCCAGAAGTGAAGGAGGGAGTGCCAAGTGGGGCAAGTTTGAGGCTGAGATTAACTATTGAGTGCAGACATCTGTGGATCTGGCCCCTATAGGAAAATGTCCAAACCTCTCATTGGCCAATATGCTCCGTTAAGCACCAAATGAGTGCAGATTGGAAATGTGGTGGTGGACAGGCATGCCCCTGCCTAAGCATTTTACTGTTCCCTCCTCCTGGAACCCTCTTCCCTCAGAAAGCTGCATGACCGCCTTCTCAGTCATTGCACAGATGTCTTCTTCTCAGCGAGGTTTCCTCTGGGCCATCCAGGTTAAATCTCTACCCCCACCCACTCCAGGCAGTCTCCATCCCTCTGCCTCACTTTAGTTTTCTACTTAGCAGTTATCTCCTCCCAAAGTACCATGTCCTTATGTATTTTATTTGACTCTATTTGCCCCCTCACTCGATGGCAAATGCTGGGCAGTAGGGATTTCTGGCTGGTTCGTGTACTGTCTTATCTCCAGTCTGGCTCACAGTAGACAATAATCATTTGCTATTATGAGTATTGCTGTATGTTTTCTCACAGGCTTTGGGACCACTGCAAAGTAGAAGAGCCCAGCCTCCTCGTTCTTTTCCTCCACCCCCAAGGTCTTAGATCCTTTTAGATATTAAAAACAAAACAAAACAAAAACTAGGTGAACCATTGAACTTGAAATCATCAAATCTCAACCAATCTTGAAATAATACTCAGCAGGACACAGAGTAGAGGCGTATGTTAAACAGGATCATAAGGAAGTCATCAGCTAGATGCAGAACATGGAACATTCCAGAGGATAAATAATGTAGTTTCCCCATTGGGATAGAAAAAATAGAGTGGAGAACTATTACAGATTATGCCATGGAAGAGAAAAAATAATAGTCAGGAGTTGTTGTAGGTTAAAAGAGAGTTGAAAATGACATATCATCCAAACAAATGGCGCTGTCCTTGTTTAGAATCTCATTTGAGCAACCTAGTGAGCAACGTATTTGAGAGTTGGTAAAAATTTGTGAGAGAATTGGATTTTAGGTGGCACTGGCATTGTGGTTGTGTTTAATTATCATATCTAGAGTCATATATTCTCTGAAGAACATGGAGAGAGAGAGAGAGAGAGAGAGAGAGAGAGAGAGAATGCAGAGAATTAAATTCTAGCGGAGTATAGTGGCACATTCCTGTAATCCCAGTGACTAGAGGCTGAGGCAGGAGGATCACAAGTTCAAGGTTAGCCTGGGCAACTTAGTGAGACTCTGCCCCCCCAAATATTAATAATAATAAGGGGGCAGGGATGTAGCTCGGTGACAAAGCACCCCTGGCTTCAATCCCCAGTACCAGAGAAGTTCTTTAGAAAATTACTTGAGGGCCTATGGTCTTAGTAGGTGCAAGGATGATACATATCTAATGCCATTTTAGATACCAAAAAGTAAGTTAATACATTATATACAACGGATGTCTTAGGATATTACGGTTTAATTTTTTCATGGAACCCCAATTGAGAAAAGCTAGTCAAATGAAATCTGAAATTTGATATAAAGTGCACCAGAGAGCCAGGTGCAGTGGCACGTGCCTATAATCCCAGAACTTGGGACACAGAGACAGGAGGATTGTAGGTTCTGGGTCAGTGTGCAGTAATTTAGTGGTACCCTGATTTTAAAAGAAAAGGTAATTCAAGATAAAAATTTTGAATTTCAAAATAAAAATTTCCAAAAAAAAAAAAAAGTGAAGGGCTGGGGATGTAGCTCAGAGGTAGAACACCCGGGCTCAATCCCCAGTACCACACACACATGCGTGCGCGCACACACACACACACACACACACACACACACAAAAGGAGTGCTCCAGGAAAAAAATTGTGGTGAGGCATTATAATAGAGATCAGGAGGAGGTGAAAGTGTTCCTCTGCCTGAGGAGGAGGCAGGCCTATTTTCTCTTCTAATTTTCTTTAGCATGGGGGTGTGGCATAGTGCTGGGGAGGGAGGTAAGAGGGACAGTTACATCCTTTGAGAGGGGAGTGGTGTTTAAACAACCCTCTTTATAGGTCTTTTTTGCTCCTTCCTCCTCTGCTTACCTTTGATTTATGGAGGGGAAAGCAGATTGGTCTTCAGTGTGATAAGACTGGGGATTATGCCTGCTGGGACTGGGGCTTCTACTACTTGTACTGCGGAATGGGCATTATATAGAAGGAGAGCTAATGAAGTATTTGACAGGTGCCTTTTTGTCAGCCAAAAAAAAAAAAAAGGCAACATTTCTGCAAACATATGCTTGTCTATAGGGCACAAGTGGCTGGCTCTAGACAGGGACTGCTGTATATAAGGAAGAAGGACTCAGCACCCCCTTCCAAGTTCTGTTCTCCAGCATCTTAGAAAACCTCTGTGGAAATGTACTCAAGCATTTCCGAGGACTTCCTTATCTTCTTCATCAGTGTGTGCCTGCCTGTCTATCTGGGAAAAGATCTAGTCTTTAGTAAGAGACCCTTTTTGCAGCCTGAGTCTGGGACAGTTAGGTCAGGCAGGAATGAAAGTCCTCAGCCTGCGGTTGGACTTGTCCTCTTGTCAATATTTGCAAATGCAGTTTCTTAGACTAAGTTTCTCATGACTTCCTAAACTTATTTCTCAGATTTACCAGCTACAAATTGGTTTGCTGTTGCTTATCACATTTCTGACCTTTGCGAGCCTTTTGAGCAAACTAGTGACTTGTCAGAAATGCTTTGACAAAACTATTGATGTCTTGACCCGTGCTGGCTCCCACTCCCTAGACCTCAGTATTTAGAAGCTGGGATGTTGGAGCCAGACAGCCTGGACAAGCTCCTCTGGGGACTCCAGGAAGCTGGCGCTATCATATTGCCTTAGGCACTATTATCCCTGTGGAAATTAAGTGAGCTTTGCTATATTATAGGAGGTTTAGCACATGGCTAATGCTTAATAAGTATTAGGTCAAACAAAGTGATAAAGTGTATCATTAAATTGTCACTGCATTCTACAGAGGTAAACTTAAGTATTATTATCTGCACCTTACAGATGAAGGCACAAGGCTCAGAAATTGACTAACTGACCCAAGATCATATGACTGACAAAATTTGAATCTGGGTTTTTGAGATGACAGCCTCACTGAACTTTTTCTCCAAAGCCAGTGCTTTTCAACTATTGGCTGTAAAGAACTGAGTTTTTCCTCCCCAATTTTTAATACATCAATAGTTTTGGAAAATATAGTAAAAATGGATTATGAGATAATGAAACAAAGGGACATTCAAAATACATGCCCCATTTAAAAAAGTATTATTACACTCAACAGGCATAAAATTACTCTTTTAAATTACTATAAAAGTTGCTTATGCTCCATTTCCATACTTAACCCCTTCTGGACCTTGAAAAGCTTTCTGAGAGCCAGGCACACCTGTAATCCCAGGACTTGGGAGGCTGAGACAGGAGGATTGCAGTTTCAAGGCCAGTCTCAGCAACATAGTGAGACTCTCAGCAACCTAACGAGACCCTGTTTAAAAACAAAAAATAAAAAGGGGCTGGGGGTGTAACTTGGAGGTAGAATGCCCCTGGTCAATCCCTATTTAGAAGAAAAGAAGAGAGTGAGCTTTCTCAGACAAGCACTTATCTGCAGATCTCACTTTGAGGAGCATCATGCTAAGCCACCTGTGTCTTGAGACATGTTGCACAGATTGACCACTGGCATCAGAATCTCTGAGGTTCTTGTTAAATGTGGACTGGTCAGCCCCATCCCAGACTGCTTGGATCAGAATAACTGAGACAGAATTCAAGAACCTATATTTTAACAAATAATTTAAATAAATCCACTGTGCTTTATGTCTGAGAATGACTGTTTTCTGCAATGCTGCCTCCTTTGTTCGCATCTCCAGATAACAGCTGAGAGGGTAAGTAATGAAGCGAGCTTACTGTTCTGTTGCAACTCCTTCCTTCCTTCCTTCCTTCCTTCCTTCCTTCCTTCCTTCCTCTTTTCTATAGAAACTACTTTCTGCAGTCATTTTATTGCATTTCAATGAATGTGTATTGAGCTCAAAACCCAGGCTGGGTAGAGGGGGACCAGACCACAAGATGCTCACAGCCAGTCTAGATCCAGTATAGGTAGAACACAGTGCAGAACCTGGGGCATTTCGGTGCAGAGAGATTGGGGAGTTGAGGAGGAATCAGCATGGAGACTACTGAGGAGTGACCAGTAATATGGAGGAAAAACAGAAGCATAAGTTTTGGGAGTCAGATGAAGAATATATATCAAGGAGAAAGAAGTGACTGTGTAAATACTGCTGATAGATGAAAAGATGAAACCTGAGCATTGACCACCTGCTTAGCAACATGGAGCTCATAGAATCTTTGGAGACTGTCAAGAGCAAGTTCACGGAGATGGGGGAGGCTTGACTACAGTGGGTTGAGGTGAGAAAGGGAAGATGGGAGTTGGAAATAGTAACTGTGGACAGTCTTGCAAAGAGTTGTACTGTAAAGGAAAGAGAAATACGGCCAGAGCTGGAAGGTGCAATGAGGTAAAGAGATTTAGGGGAAGGGGCTGGGAAATGGAGTTTATTTAGAACTCATACAGTGGTTAAATCTGTGAACTTCTGTAAAGTCACACTTTTTTTTTAGTTAATTCCTTCAGTAAAACAGAAACAATTATTTCTTGTAACTTCAAGCTCTTTTATTTTTTTAGCGGTACCGGAGATTGAACCCAGGGGCGTTCTACCTCCGAGCTACACCCCCCGGCCCTATTTTTTATACTTTATTTTGAAACCGGGTCTCACGAAGTTGCGGAGGGCCTCACTAAGTAGAGAGAGAGAGAGAGAGAGAGAGAGAGAGAGAGAGAGAGAACTGAGGCTGGCCGCTAACCCGGATCCTCCAGTCTCCGCCTCCCAAAGTACTGGGATTACAAGCGTGCGCCACCACACCCGGCTCAAGCTCTTTTAAACTGTCTCCATTCCCAAACATTATCATTGTCTAGAACAAAAGAGTTTATAAATCACTCTTGTCCCTTACATAGCACAATCTAAATACATCTGAAAAACAACATTGTATTTTTCATATTTGCTTTATCTGTATTTTTTGGCTGAAACATTTAAAGCAAATTTAATCTCTTACTACTTCACATATATAGGTTTTTTTACATAACCACAATGCAAATAATATATCTAACAAATTGAAATGATTTCTTAATATCATATAATACCCAGTGTATAGTCAAATAATCCATTTGTGCCCAAAGATGTTTTGTTCAAGTTATGGCTGAAGCAGGGTCTATATTTCATATTATTGTTATGTCTTTTAAGCTGTTTGGTTTTCATGCCCATTGACTTGTTTATGAAAGCAGTTCAGTTGTCCTATAGAAAGTTTTACTTTCTGATTTTGATAACTTTCCTATGGTATCATTTAATTTGTTCTTTCTTGTGAGTTTGCATACAAAATCTTGGTAATATACAGATTAAACATTTGGGGCAAGATGGTGATGTGTGTTTCATATGTCTTACATCAGAAGGCATGTACTGTCCAGGTGTTTAATTATTAGTGACGTTAAGACTGATCAGGGTCAGGTAGAGGCCGCCTGAATCATGAGACTTTTTTATTATTATTTTTAAGATAGAAGAATAACAGCATGTCTATGTGCTGATGGAAATGACCTTTAAGAAGGGGATGATGCAGAAGAAAAAGGGAAGATTTTATGAAACAATTTCCTTAAGCAGACAAGAGTGTTTATGATCTAGTGGGTATTGGTCATTGTAAGTGTTAGACATACCCAGTTCATCTATAGTAACAAAGACATATGGGCATAAATGCAGGTAATGTGGGCTGGGGTACTGGACTTGAGGAAGTTCTATTCTGGTACCTTTTGCTTTTCTGCCTGAACAAATACCAAGTTTATCAGGGGAGAGTGAGAATGAGGGGAGAAACCAGGGTTGCGGATGAATATGGAAAGATAGCATGTGATGCTGGGAAACACTTAAGGATCTACTAGTAATTAGTGATCAATAACATAAAGTAAAATCAATAAATGTCATGTGATATTTTTGTAGTCAAGTTAATTGCAACTTGAAAGTTCAATTCAACTGCATGGTTGCAGGTGTGGAGTAGGACAGAGTTGGATTTAACCAGGACTGGGTTTTAGCCAAACATGTGTGATGAGAGAGGGCAAGGGAGTCATTTTCATGATTGACCATGGGGTTGAAACTGGATAGGAAGGGAAGTGAGGGCATAAGGGAAGTGAGAGACATCAAGGAGGTGATAGGATGAGCTCCAGAAGATTGCTGGAGTTGGGGTACAAGTTGGAATGACCTACAAAGACAGAAGTGGGGATTGGAGAGGGATATCTGAAACAGATGATGGAGAGGGTATCTATTTTTTTTAAATATCAAGATCAGAGCTCTGTCTCTGAGAGTGAATGACTGAGATCACAACAGTGTGGGTAGAGGAGATCAAAAAACCACGAGGCCAGGGGACTAGAATATCCTGCAGGTGGGTATGAATATCCCTAAGAGTCATGACAGACATAGTGTTGGGGAAATTTACTAAGAGCCAGGAGCTAAAATGTTCATAGAAGGAAGAGGAGCATCCTTGTGCGGGAGAAGACTGCAGCAAGGTGGGTAGGATAGTAGATGGTGTAGTCCTCACAGCATTCCTGCAAGAATAAAATGAGTCAATGCAAGTAACATTCTTAACACGAGCCTGCTCATAGCATGTGCTAAACAAGTGTTAGTGGTTTTCATTCTGAGTCTGCGTGACTCCAGAAAGAGCTTACACCGCTGGGTTTATTTTTACAGGAAAGTTGATTTTCCTTCATTTTAAGGTCTAAGAGACACAGCTTCTTGCATAGTCCTGTGGGACCTGGGGAGGTGGTAATTTCCCTGTTATTCAGTTTATCCTACAAACTAAATGAACATCTGCATGGCAGTGTTGTAAAAGAGATTCTAACAATCGAAAGCAATGAGTTAGTGGGTGGGAGGGATTCTAGCAATTGAAGGTAGTGGGAGGAGGGAGGAATGGTGTCAGAACTAGCTTCATTCTTTCATTCAAACATGACTGAGCATTTCTTAGCTGTGGTCCAGAGCCTGGCTAGATGCAGGGAACCAGAGATGTCTTAAAGGAAGGGACTGTCAATATGGTTAGGACAGATCTGTATCAGATAAATGTCACATTGTTTGATGAGGGCCAGAATAGGCACAGTGGAGTCATAATGATCTCTGCAGGGTCAAGGAAGGCTTCAAAGTCAAGGGTTAAAATAACTTGTTGTGGGTAGAGGAGATAAAAGTTATAAAATAAATTATAAAATAACTTGTTATAACATCAAGTTATAAAAAAACTTGGTGTTGGAGGCTGAGTGGGCATAGTCCCATGTGAAAAGGGCAGGAAAGCATATTCCACCCAAAAGGAACTATGTAACCATTACTACAAAGGCAAGAAAGAGCCTGAGACATTTGGACTGTCATATGAGTTACTCTGGGCAAATTGCTTATCTTTCCTGTCTGTTTCCCTGTTTGTGGCACGGGGATAGTAGTGATATCCACAGCGAAGGAGATGGTGAGGAAGAAATGAAGTGCTGTGTATAATACTGGTCACGGGTACTGTTGCAATCCCTTTGGGTGTATTATCTTACTTGATTTTGTAAATAGCCCTGGGGGATAGGATCAGTTATTGTTCCTATTTTACAGGTAAATTAGATGAGTCTTGGGGGGTGAGTAACCCAAGGTAATGTAACCGGTGAGAAGCAGAGTTTGGGACTCTTCCTCCCAGATCAGTCTGATTCCAAAGCTTGTGCTCTTGTTTTTGTTTGTTTTGTTTACAGTGCCAGGGATTGAACTCAGAGCCTGGAGTATGCTAGGTCATTGCTCTACAAATGAGCAACATTCCCAGGCTCCAAAGCATGTGCTCTTAACCCTTAAGCTATGGTCAGTGCTTAGTACAAAGCTAGTACTAAATAAAGGGTAGCTATTACTGTCATGTACAGAGTTGAGGGTTCTGTCATCACTTCTGCAGCTGGCTGAAGATCGCCAGCGCTGCCATCTCATCGGCAGCAGTGATTATTTTTGGAAAACCCTCTTCACCTATAATAGATCTATATAGACAGTTATATTACGTTTGTTTCAACTGGTTCATTTTTTTGAAATCGAGAGTGGGGAGTGATTTTTATCTTCTTACAGGGCAAGTTTTTCTGAGCAGGTGCAATTGACATGAGGGAGGTAGAGGGGGTCATTGCACTCTTCTGATGTCTGTGGGTGGAACTCAAAAGTCTCATGTCCCAGCCGCTCATGCATTAGGAGATGGCAGCAAACCACCATCCAGAGGCAAGAGGTGTCAACTGAAGGTCAGGTGACTGACCATGGTGTTCTCTGTAGGTGGCTAAGAAACAGCCTCTTTCATCAGTGATGCCTGAAATGAGCAGAGCTCTCTAAAGAGCGGCTTCATTCCACAAATATTTATTGAGTGCCTACGATGTGCCTGACACTTACCTAGTGTCTGTAGATACTCGCTGGCGACAGCAGTGAAGAAGACCAACAAGGCACCTACTTAGGAAGCTTACATTTTTAGTGGAGGGAGACAGATAGCAGTCAATTAATAATATGAACACAGACATAATGATAAATACTGATGCCACAAAGGAATACATACCTTGAGAAGAGGGATCGCTATCAGAGACATTTCCCGATTCCTCCAGGAGGCTTCCCCCAAATCAGTTCTTTTTTTAATCGATAAAGAGAACCCTGAATTTTTTGACAAAGGACAAAGTGACCCCTCTCACTTCTGCCTTGTCAGCCATGCCCAGGGTCTGCCTGCCTGCCTGCCTGAAAACCTGGGGCTCTCTCCACCTGAACCCCCGGCCTTCAAAGGAAGATTTTCTCCTGGTTTGTGGGGTGAAGGCAGTTATTTTCATATGGCTTCCTTTTAGTTTTCTCAATGCTAGGTCTCCTAGAACAGGCTTCAGGACCAGCCCAATACTGTGCATTAAGTTAATACACAGGCTAGAGTGTATTTTCAATATTGTCCTCAATAGTTCTGCCCTAATTGCTCGACTATCATAATAAGTATAATAGAGGAAGTCAAACTGATGAGAATTGATCTGTCACTTTATTAGTTTGTTCATCAAGTTTTTGGGTTTTGACCATGTATATTTTTTAGACACTTAGACATGAATAACTTTTCTTCACAATAATGTATGCACATATAACATTTTCTATTTTGCTTTTTTCATTATAATATTTAAAGTATTTTCCCCCTCTTACTCCATAAATTCACACACACTTGTGTACATTCTATTAGTTGGATGTACCATAGTTTAGATATTGCCGGAAGTTTGGTTGTTAACAAATATTTACATGAGTTTGAAACTAAGAACTTTAAAAGACTCACATTCATATCTCATTAGTCCTCATTCAGTCCTCCCACAATTATGTAAGGTAGGGAATCATTTTACATGTGAGGAAACTGAAATATATAATCTTCTTTTTCTTTTGAATTATTTACTCAGTCTTATTTCCTAGAAATAAGGCAACTTGGTCAAAAGTCATGAACTCTTAGTTCTATGGTTTGAATACTTACTAGAAGGTCTAAATTAATTTCTACATGTTACATTTCTAAATGCTTCTTCAAATGTATACTGATATGATTATAATCTGTCCAGTAATGAGTATTATCATTTTGAAGTTAGCTGACCAATGTATATTCTATTAATTAGTATTTTTTTGGTGTGTATATGTTGTGCTGGGGTTGAACCCAGCTTATTAACTAGTATCTTAATGTTCCAGTTGCACCTTTTAGATTTCTCTCACGATTAACTATAATGTCATATGCTTGTTAATTGTGTTTTTTATTTTGTGATTTTTCTGTTCATGTTGATTGTCTCTTTAGTTTGGGAGGCTTTTACTGTATTAACCCTTTTTGTACTTTGATTCATTTCCTTTTCAAATTATAACTGTAGTCATTTTTCATTGTATAGAAACTGAATTCTTGAAACTGAATTCATTTTTTCCTTTGATATTTTCTACATTGCATCAAAAAAGAACAGAAAAGAGCTGAGAAATATAGTTATATTTTTAGCTTTTTAAAATTATATTTTTATTTCAAAGAGTAATATGTGCACATTTTAGAAATTTTAGAATATGTCTAAAATGACAAAACATGGAAATATCTATCATTCTGCCATACTAGTGTATTTTTTCTAGTACTTTCTCTAACATGTATATATTTTTAGATTTATTTATTTCTGAATTTGGATAGTATTTACAGTTTTCCAACCTCTTTCTTTACATTAAAACATACTTATTAAATTGTCACATATCGTTAAATACCCTTTGAAAATAAATATTGTTTTGAAAATCTGCCTAGATTTTTGGGGACACTGGGAATGAACTTAATATTACTATTTATCCCTCAGCAGAGATTAATTAACCCTTTGCTCCCAGGTTGGTTGGTGAGTGCCCACTTTATCTTTCTAGAGCATTTTTATCTGACATCCGTCTATTTGTAGGCTCTCTATCCTGTTTAGCCCTGCACCTGTAATAGGCTTTTCACTTTTCTGTACCCTCAGGGCTTCCTAGGTTACACCATGGCCCAGGCCTACAGAAGTACCTGCCCATCTTGTAAATGTTTAACCCTGCTCTACTAGAAAACTGCTCTCACCTCCTCTTTTTTCTCCTTTGCAGATGTTTTTTGATCATCCTGAGAAAAATGAGCCTTGGCCTCCAGACCCAATAACTGGAGCTTCCCTTCCATGGAGAATAGTGCTAGCTCCTGAGAACCTGGAGGGCCTACCGCCCCAGGGGGATTAGCCAAAAGCAGGTGAGAAACACCTAGAGACCTGGGCTAGCAATGGGGCACATTCCTGAATGGAATGGCATAGAATACTAGCAAGGAGCCTCAGAGTCTCAGTGTCTGACTAGCTTGGCTGGTTTGGTTTATTTTGTTTTATTTTACTTTACTTTTGAGTTCTCTAATCACTAATTCAATGTAGGGTGAGGTGGGTGTGGGTGGGTAGATGAGTGGGTGGCTCACCTATTTCTGTAAGCTACCAATATATGATTCGAGTTATTTTATGATTCACTCAGCCTTTTCGAGTGCCTACTATGTGCCAAGCACTACATTTGATACTGGATATATCCTTAGTATAATGAGTGGATCAGAGCAGAATTCCTTACTTGTTTTCTTTCTGCGCTTCAGTGATGACTTGGTCTCCATAGGTGATAGTGTGAGTTGTTACTGTATTCTTTTTCCAGACGTCTCATGATGGTTGTAAGGATTCACTGATACCGTCATATGGGTTAAATAACCTTTTATTGAGCACCCACACTGTGCTGAGTACTGTGGTTCAGAGATGATGCCAGGAGTCCCTGCCCCAGCGCAGTGAGGTGTGAGCATCACAAAGCACTGAGGAGCAGGGAGAGTGATCAAGTGGAGATGAGCTCCGCTGAAGATCACGGACTGAGAATGAAGTGGTGCAAATGCCTGGTGGCTTAAGGAATCAGTCTAGTGTGAGAGGGAAATTCAAAGCACAGTGTATTTTTCTAAAGACTTTGTGTAGTAAAGTTGCTGCTCTTTCTCTCAATTTGGCTGTTTAGATGAAGCTTCTTTAGTCTCTGTGTATTTAAAGCAGCTTGAGGGGCCCTGCAGCTCTAAGTGCCTATGACCAGAAACTGCAGCCGCCTGGTGGACTTTGAGCCTCACACAAGGGCCGTGACAGCCCTGGTGTGAGGGTTCAGGTGACTGCCTGGAGGCCATGACCTTGAAGGCTAAGGCTGAGAGTTGCAGGACTGTTGTTGGGCCTTGTCATGTATGGGAACTTTTCCTTACTGAGAAACCAGAAAAAGCCAACACTAACCCCCTCTGAGTCTCAGCTCCCAGATAGTGAGCCAGGCCTCTCTCTGCCATCTCCTTTCACTGTGTGAAAGTCAAGCTCCAAGGCCACCCTTTCCAAATCACTCATGCAACTTGGCAAATTACCTGTATTTCTGAATCATTATGTTCTTCAGCTATAAATAGAACTCATAAAATCTGCTCTGCTTTTCTCACAGGGCTGTACCGAGTCTTATAAATCCTAACTTGTATGAGGGCCCCCTGAGTGGCTGGCATACTACTTATGGTGAAGGTGGATTTTCTGTGGTTGTTTGGCAAATTGAGTTGCCTCTCTAGATTCCCTGATTTCTGAATCCTGAGGATCAACACTAACTTTTCTTTGTTCCTGATCACAAATTCCTTGTCCTTTAGTGGAAAGACCAGGAACCTTTAGAGTCAGACATACCTGGCTTGGAATCCTGGTTCCAGCACTGATAAGCTATTGTTCTTAGAGAAATCCCATACCCCTTCTAAAGCTTAGTTTCCTCATTTTTTAAAAACAGAGTTACGAATATCTGTAAAGATTCACGAGATATTGCAGGTAAAGTGTACTGGGGCCCCTTAAATGCTACTTCTTCTCTGGTTCTTCTTGAGCTGTCCTATCATCATGTGATTAGTTGTGTCGGGTGTCCGAGGAAATTTAATTCCTTGTTTCCTGATGATGTAACAAGGCCTCTACCTCCCACTTCATGAACTTACATCTGAATTCTTTTTCCTCTCTGTACATTTTGTCACTTGCAAAATTTCAGTCACCCAAGCTAGGAACCCATCATCCTTAAAGAGTCTCAAATGAAGAGCCTGCCTTTCGGGCTGATGAGTCACAGCCAGTGCTCCGCTCTGCCGTCTTTCACTGTACCCCCACGTGGCTCTTATGCTGAGGGGCTGCTCTCCCCTCTCTGTTCAGAATACTTCCCCTATCTTTGTGGCTACTTACTTCCAAGCCTGTTAATACATCCTCTTGTTTGGTCCTCCCAACACTTCATAAATGAGATAGGCAGTGATAATTATTCTATAGAAACTTAGTGGCAGAGGTATTCATTTACCATCAGGCACAGGCTGTAATCCCAGTACTTGGAAGGCTGAGGCAGGAGGATAGCAGGTTTGAGGCCAGCCTAGGCAACTTAGGGAGACTGTGTTTCAAAATAAAAACTAAAAAGGTCTGGGGTGGTTGCTCGGTGGTAGAATGCCACTGGATTGAATCCCCAGTACAACAGATGAAAGAAAGAGGAAGGAAGGAAGGAAGGAAGGAAGGAAGGAAGGGAGGGAGGGAGGGAGGGAGGGAGGGAGGGAGGGAGGAAGGAAGGAAGGAAGGAAGGAAGGAGAAAATAAATAAATCCAGATTTTGTGAATATGCAGTCCAGTATTTCTACTACCCGTGATAGCCTTAGGAGCAGCATCATGGGAAGAGACTTCAAATACTTAGTGGGTTAACAAAACCCCAGGGGCAGTTGATTTGACTTATTACATAAATAAACCCAGTGATTGTTTTCCAAAAGATATAGATGTTGTTTGAGTTCAAAGTACTTCCATCTTCCCAGTTGCACAATAAAATCTGAGCAAACAAAGTAGGTCTTTACCTAGACACAAAGAAGACTATTCAAACTCTATTTGCTTAGTGACATTCATTTTCTAGAACTTTCAGCAGTTCTGTGATAGTATAGTACAAAGAACTTGGGTTATGGAATCAAGTTTATTTGGATTTGAGCCTTAGTGCAACAGTTTCCTTAACTTTGTGACCCTGGGCACTTTTCTTAACCTCTCAGAGCCTCACCACACCATCTTAGATAGTGATAGTTGCCCTTCATATTAGTCTATGATTTGTATGGTGCTCCCTGGAGTTATGTATCACGGTGACTTTGGTTAAGGCAAAATTAAATCAAATAGCATCTAGTGAGCTTAATATATTTTTGTTTTCATTTCCTTAATTGACCACATGTCTGCTATCTTACCAAGATTTGCTATCCTCTATCACGAGGCCAACTAGCTATCTTCCTGTCTTAAGTATGCTCTTCTGGCAGTGCACTGCACAAAACTGAATTGTGCATCTAACCCTTCGCCTTATTCTCACGCAGGAGTCCAACATCCCAGTCCTTACAGAGATGCATCATCCATGGCAAGTGGTCTTTCTCTGGCTATTTTAAGAAAAATGCTGGAGCACTTAGGATTTTAGAGTCTGGGTTCTGTGATATAGACCTGTCATCCTGCTTTTCTTTTTACTCTGTATTATTATTATTATTATTATTATTATTATTATTTGTGTGTGGTACTGGGTATTGAACCCAGGGGCATTCTACCTCCAAGCCACACTCCCAGCCCTATTTTTTATTTTTGTTTTGAAACAGGGTCTGGCTATGTTGATGAGAGTCTCGCTACTTGCTGAGGGGGTGCTCAAACCTGTGATCCTCCTGTCTCAGCCTCCCAAGTATTGAGATTATAGGCATGTGCCACCACGCCGAGCATTATTATTATTATTGTTGTTATTATTATTATTATTATTATTATTTACTGGGGATTGAACCCAGGGGCATTCTATGGCCAAGTTACACCCCTAGCCCTTTCTTCCTTTCTTCCTTCCTTCCTTCCTTTATTTATTTATTATTATTAATTTTTTTTTTTTTTTTGTGTGTGTGTGTGTGTGTGGTACTGGGGATTGAATCCAGGGGCATTCTACCTCTGAGCCACATCCCCAGCCCTATTTTTTATTTTTATTTTTGAAACAAGGTCTCACTAGGTTGATGAGAATCTTACTACTTGCTGAGGCTGTCCTCGAACTTGTGATTCTCAGCCTCCCAAGTACTGGGATTTCAGGCATGCGCCACCATGCCTGGCTTATTTTTTGTTTTGAAACAGGGTCTTGCTAGGCTGCTGAGAGTCATGCTACATTGCTAAGGTTGTCCTCAACCTGTAATCCTTCTGTCTCAGCCTTTCAAGTACTGGGATTACAGGGGTGCATCACCACACCCAGCTTTTACTCTGTATTTTCATCATGCATGCATTTACTTAACAGAGAGTACAAAGCTCTAGGAACTGAGTGATGTTTAAGATGTGTTACCTGGCCTCAAAAAGCTCAGAGTGAAGCTCCTTGAGGGAGCTAGACCTAGACAACCAGAAACTGAGATTTGGGGGACAGAAAGCAATGGAGGAAGCTTATACACAGTGCCCATGGCTCAGAGAGGAAGGAGGGAGTGTCTGAGAGAATGATGGCTGTCTATATTCAAAGCCCACAAGAAAGTTGGCTTTTCCTGAGTGCTGATTTAGGCTGCATGTTGGTGGGAGGGAGAACAGGACTGGAATCCATATCCCTTCGTTCTAAATCCATTGGTTGGCCCATCACCCCACTGTGCACCATGTTTGCATGTTCTTCACATCATCTTTTCCTTGTCCCACTTTTTTAGGCTTGCTTTCCTTCTCAGAACAGAGTGGCTTTCCTGAGCCACGATGATTCTCATCAACCTGAAGAAAAAATTTAGCTGCTGTGTCCTGGCCTTTCTCCTGTTTGCAGGCATCTGTGTGTGGAAGGAAAGGAAGAAAGGAACTTACTACGATTCCCTTAGGTTACAAACCAAGGAATTCCAGGAGTTGAAGAGCCTGGAGAAACTGGCCTTGGGGTCTGTGTCCTCAGACAGCATCCAGGAGCCCCACAGGGGCAGCCAGAACTTCAGCAATCTCAGGGGCCAAGCCAAAGCCAAGCCACAGGCCTCCTTCCAGGTGTGGAACAAGGACAGCTCATCCAAAAACCTCACCCCCAGGCTGAAAAAGATCTGGAGAAATTACCTGAACATGAACAAATATAATGTGTCCTATAAGGGGCCAGGACCAGACGTCAGGTACAGCGCCGAGGCCCTGCGCTGCCACCTCCGGGACCACGTGAACGTGTCCATGGTAGAAGCCACAGATTTTCCCTTCAATACTTCTGAATGGGAGGGTTACCTGCCCAAGGAGAACTTCAAGAACAAGGCTGGACCGTGGCATAGGTGTGCTGTTGTCTCGTCAGCAGGATCTCTGAAGTCCTCCAAACTGGGCCGAGAAATAGGTATGTTAAGGTTATTCTCTGAATAACCAGTCCCTCTGGGGAGTGGCTGGGCATATTGATGGTCCCGAGGACAAGGGCCCAAGTGTGGCTTGGTGGGCCAGTGGAGCCAGCCAAGGGCAATGTTTTCAACTGTCTTTCTCAGAGTCAGAAGTGCCCCAAAGATACTTGAAATGATGGGGATCCAGGTACACATCTTTATTAATAAAAGTGGGTTTATTTTTATCTGTTTCAAATATCGGTGTTCTGCAGAGTATTTCATTTTTATTTATTTATTTATTTATTTATTTATTTATTTGATTACAGGTGTGAGCTACCACACCCAGCGAGTATTTCATTTTTAAAGTATTTCATTTTTACCAATAAGCAATCAACTGTGATTAACCTTTGAAGATTTTTTTTTTTTTAGTAATGGGGATTGAACCCAGAGACTTTCTACCTCCAAGCTACACCCCCAGCCCAATTTTATTTCTTATTTGGAGATAGGATTTCACTAGGTTGCCAAGAGCCTTGCTAAATTGGCTCCTAGCTCCTGGCTCCTGGCTCAGCCTCCCAAGTACTGAGATTACAAGCATGTACTACCACACCCAACTTCTTTGGAGATATTTGAAGCATAGAGCTCTACTTCATTTTCTGGTTCTGAAATTCTATTATTTTACTCCATAGATGGAGGATTATTTTGACCTTATCCACCTGGATAATTTTCAATTTTTCTCTTTGAAAAAAATTAATTAGAGTAGGAATTCTTAACTTGGGGGCTGTGGGCCAATTTCAGAGGGTTCTTGCATGCAAAAACTCTTGTGGAGTAGGTGTATGTAATGTGTGTGCATGTGCGAAGTCTGTCTGTGCATTTCTCTGGGGAGAGAGTTCATAAATTGTAGTTGATACTCAGAGGGGTCGGTGACACCCAAAAGATTTAAGAGTCATTGGTCAGAACATATCAGTTTGCTTTTCTTGAAATGCTTTACAGATAATAAAATGGAAAAGCTATTCATATTGGCAAACCTCTATAAAAGAGAGCTACTGATTTGCTGAAGGGCCTTATTTTGAGGGAAAATATTTTCCATTATTGTGAAATGAATCAGGCTAAAAGACAGCAAAGCACAGGAAGGCTTGCTCTTCTGTAGGCTGGAGGTACTGGGGCAGGTGAGATCATCTATTTCCTTTTTTATTTCCTTCCTATGACTGCCAAGAAAAATGATCGGAACCCAGCACAAGCTCTTAAAGAAGAAATGTAGACCCAAATTGGATTCTCTAGAGCAGAAAGAAGTGGTGAGGTCACATTTCCTACCCCTTCGAATAGGCGGTAGTTAATAATAAAAGCTGCCAAGATCACCGGCTCCACCCCAACTTTGGCCTTTTAGGTTTTTTTTTTTGGGGGGGGACTTTGTTTCCTAGAAACTAAATGTGACCTTTTTGTTCACCTATAATAGAACCAAGTTTCTTTTTTTAATTTCCAAATTGTGTTACAAAATGGTAATGTTTAGGATATCCCAGGTGTTAGCTGAGTCGTCTTCTCCCTGTCAAGTTATCATTGTCTGCCTAGCTAAAGTTGTGTTGAAGTTTGAGGCAGATCTTGATCTTTTTGTGAATTTGGACTATACCTTTATTTTTATGCACTTGTTAAAAAGCTTGAGTAAATGTTAATTGAAATCATCTTTTTCTGCACACTGCAGTTGCAACTTCAAAAAATACTGTTGAAGGACTTTAATCCTGAGATATAGTAAAAATTGCATGTTGAATTTCAAATGTTCTGGCTTTTATAGGGCATATTCTCTGGGCATTTAGTCTAACAAATATGTTAAGCTATTCATTCATTTATTCTTTTTGTTCATTCATGAATTCATCAACAGTACAATGTGTATAGTCACCATAAGGACTTGGTTTTGTTCTTTAAGCCACAGAGAGCCCTAGAAGGTTGTTGAGCAGTGAGCAATGGGATGGCATGCATTTTTGAGACATTTCTCATTTCTTTGTAAATCCTCTTCTCCATGGGGACTACTGTATAATCTCTCCATCCTTAGGGACTATTGCCAGATTCAGGTAAGAAATATCAGACCTGCCTGGCAGTGGTAGTGGTGGAGGGAACTGGCCTGATTTGAGAGGCATGATGAGGCAGAAGAGCCAGACCTTAGTGTCTAGCTAGAAATGACCTGAGTGAGGGACAGAAGCCGGAGTCTCTGGCCTCGGAGCAGGTTGTATCATGTCACAGATGAGCATGCTTCTGGAGGAAGGCACATTCCATCTTGGGTGTACTGAATTTGAAGTGTTTGTGGGATTCCCCAGGTAGATGTCTGTACAGGTAAATTTTCAGTTCTAAAAGATCAGGTTTGAAGATCAGATTTAGAAGTCACTTGTATCAAGGTGAGGTGATAGTTGTATAGAAAAAGGTTTACATTTAAAGAACAGGGAAAAAAAGGAACAAGCAGAAAAATTCAGAAGGGCCAGAGAGAGGGGCTGATGGAGAACCAGATGTGTACCCTGCTAGAGGGCAAAAGGGAATGGCCATTGCATCAGAATCTGCAGAGGTGGGGCATGTCAGCAGAAGGAGGACCAAGAAGACAACCTTGGGTTGAGTTGCTCAGAGAACATGATCAGTTATGTCCAGGGTCACCACTTTGCTCATAAAGGGCCAGGCAGTAAATATTTTCTGCTTTGAGGGCATATAGTATCTGTCACAAGTACTCATCACTGCTGTAGTAGTGCAAAAGCAACCATAAATAGCAGTAATAAGGGAATGGATCTGGCTATATTCCAGTAAAACTTTATTTATAAAAATGAGGGGTGGGTCAGATGTGGCCACGGGCTATAAGGATCTATAGTATTTCTAGTTTCACCAACCAGAACCAGAATATAGCCTTGCATAAATGGTTATATGATTTGTTAAGCTAATTGGAACATATAAAAATATTTGATGATAAGTTGTGATAAAATTTCTTTTATCATAATTTCCAGCTGGTTAGAATCTCTGTAACTAGAGGCCATAGATTTTGATGTATTTGCGAATTTACTAACCTGAAGTGTTTCTGTTGAATTATCTGGGCATGTAATTATATCATCTGAATCCAGTGATGCTTTTATTTTTTTCTCAGTTCTAATTAGGTTAAAGAGAAGTGATAGCTCCTGTTTTGTGTACCCTTTCTATTTGCCGGGCTTGTTTGTTGGGATACTGTTAGTTGTGGATTTCTCTTGGTGAGTTCCTGGAGGCCTGTTGAGTTTGAAAGTTCTTCAACCTTCAAAAGCAAAGGATGGGTTGGCAAATGTGGATCCCATCCTTTTTCTTTATGATCCCAAGTCAGTGACCCTTTTCAAAGTTTTCTTCGTTTTAATCAAATCCAAACTTTATACCCAGGCCTCCATAGCACTGCACTGATTCCTGCCAATCGCTTTAAATACATCTTTGATTTTTCTTCCTTTCACTCCCTTGTCTCCAGCCAAGTCCTTACTCTTATTGCGGTCTTAATGTTTGTGGTGTTCTCTGATTGGAAAGGACTGGCCTGGGCCCTTTCTAGCCTGGCCTTCCTTTGGGTCTCAGTTCCGAGACATTCCCTGCATCATCAAAAAGGAGATTTCCTCAGTGTCTGTCACATAACTCAGTTTATTTGTGTCATAGTAGTAATCACAATCTATAATTATCATATATATAGATTGCTGTGCTTTTTTTGTCTCTCTGTGCAGTTGAATGTAAGTTCTCTGGGTGGAAGACCTTGTCTTTCTTGCTTACAACCACTGTCTCCAGTGCCTAGAACTGTGCCTGGCATACAGTAAGTGCTCAATCAGTATCCGTTGAATGAACGTGATGATTCTCCTTTCTCACAGTCAACATCAAGAACCTATCCTAAACCTTCTGTGTTGGATGTTTTCCATTTGCCCATCCAAACCCACCCTCTATCTTCCCATCTGGCTCTGTTTGGAAGTTGAAATTTTGGACTGTGTCAGTGCATAGTCCTTGCCCTCTGGCTTCAATTTGAAACTGTCCAGGAGTAGCACTGGCATGGAGCTGAGAAGGATAATGGTTCCCAGGTGTCCCCTGTAGGGCAACCTCAGGCTGTGTATGTCCCTCAACTGAATGTCTAAGCCCCTGTCAGGCAGACCTCTCAGTCTCTGGGTCTTGCTCTTTCCTTTTCCTCTCCAGGCCTATAAGATCCAAGGGAAGGAGGAGAGTTTGGGGTATCAAGTCTCTCAGGCCCCTTCTCACCGCTGGACTGGTTCAATCTCCAGTAGCTGTGTTCCTTTTCTGAAGGCCACAGCTCCTGACAGTGACCCTCCTCTGCTCATGTCTCTGCTCCTAGTGCCACAGTACACTAGGGTGTAGTGATGGCTCCCTGCAGCAGCTGACCCTGGGTAGTCACCGGTTCCATGTTGATTTCCCTAAGCTTTACCCACAGCTTTGTAAACAGTCCTTTTATGAAACTCTCAATTATTTCACTGAGGCTTATCATCTCCTTTCTACTGATGTTCTCACCAATAATTGATTCATCTGTGAAATAGGAAAGCTGACTAAGAAGAGTTTTGCATTTCTCATGTAATGACTGCTAATCACTTCTGAAACCTATGACTGATTCTGACAAAGTCTTGCAATGTCGAGTTGTGTAAAGATGTACCTCCTGCTCTATTTGCAGTTCAGTGTGCCTGCCCTGTAAGCTGATAAAATCTGGACTATGCTCATCTTATGTGATTTTCAAACCATGTTGATGGCATTTTGTCCTAGGATTGAACATAGGGCTATGTTGTTTCCGCGAATGAAGTACCTGGACTCCTGAGGTTTAGTATGTATGTTAGAATTAAAGAGGGAGGCTTTCATCCCTTAATTTTGTAGGCATCCCTTTTCTAGATCATCTTATAATGAATTAAACACCTTTTGTTCCCCAGTCCTGTCTGTGTGGATAAAAAATAACCCAAAGCAAACCCATGTGAAGGGAAATAAAATAATTGTTAGGCTGACCCCCAAATCTGGCACAGATTTTGGTAGTGAACCCCAAACTTGCTTTATCAAGTAAGGTTAGGATGAGCTCTTGTAGGATCACAGAGGCTCAGGATTGGGATGGTTCTTAAAGGTCACCATTCCCTCCCCCACCAGATTAGTCAAGGCTAGGGAGAGAAACTTCTCAAAGTTTTCCAAACTCTGCTTAAATAAGCTACTAGGAGGTAGGGCCCAGGAAGTTATTAGGTGTTTTTGAGATGGTGTGTTCGATATTGAATCTATTAAGTTCTGCTTATTATTTCTGACAAAATGCCAATTAGTTCTGCTTATTATTTCTGACAAAATGCCAATTAAAAAACAAACAGAAATCAAGATGTATGATTACAATGCACCAATAAAAATATTTTTAAAAAGAAAAGAAAAAAAAGAAAAACAGAAGCTGGGCATGGTGACACGTGCCTGTAATCCCAGTACTTGGGAGGCTGAGACAGGAGGATCGCAGGTTTGAGAACAGCCTTGACAACTTAGCAAGACTCTCAGCAACCTAGAGAGAACCTGTTTAAACATAAAAGGGCTGGGGGTGTAGCTCAGAGATAGAACACCCTTGGGTTCAATCCCCATTACCAAAACCAAAAACCAAAACCCCAAACCAAACCAAAACAAAACAAAAAACCCACACACAGTAGTCATGGAGTTTAGTTTAGCATTATGACCTCCTGTCCGCCATTTCTGCCACACCAGGTTTGTGACCCTCCTCTGGACCTCAGGTTCCTGAATGGAACACTTAGGGGTTGTCTTGAATGCCATAGTGAGTCCCTTTTGTTTACTGAGCACTGCACACTCTTCAGAGTGCAATGGGTACTTATTATTTGTGAGATAGACTCAAAATATGAGAGTGTCTTCATTTTTCTGAGAGGGATAGAAATATGATCTAGTGGTGATGCCCAGAGAACATTTGGTTTGTTCCTTTGATAACTGGAGTAGTGATTCCACTATAAAGAGCACACTGGCCCTGCACACTGGAAGATAAGCGGTCATCTCTGTCTATGAGCTTTAACTGAGCACCACACAAAGACTAGTTTCTCCCTAAGTATCATGATGTTATAAGGATCAGGAAGCATTCTTATCTTGCCCTCTCCCTCCTATCTTTCTCTCTATCTGTGTATTGCCAGCACTCATGACTTCTTTTCTATTTCCTTGTGGTTTGTAGATAATCATGATGCAGTCCTGAGGTTTAATGGGGCACCCACGGCCAACTTCCATCAAGATGTGGGCATGAAAACTACCATTCGCTTGATGAACTCGCAGGTAAATTTCTTGTGTGCAGATATGGAATGAGAAGAGGACAACAAATGTATCCACCAGGAGCCCATTGGAGCTGTCAGCTTAATTAAGTCTCTCCATCTTCCTGAGTCCCGGGTTCTGTATCAAGGAGGAGATGGTGATCACATGACCCAACCTTGTGATGCGTTCATAAGGAAACCCTATAGTATTAGTCTGCGGTGATGGGCGTGTCTAGTGCCCAGAAAAGCAGAGCTCTGCTGTTCCTGTAGCTGAGAGGTCACACCTGGAATGTTGCATGAGAAACAATAGCCATGGGCATCCAGGGAGAGTGAGGAGCGTTACGTGGAAAATACACGTGTGAAAGCGTCATGAACTGTAAAATATTATACAAACATCATAAGACATCATCACTGTATAATTATGTGTGATATACACTTGCATTCATGTATTACTTCATGAATTCCCCTGGATTATTAGTTCCCTCAAGTATTTCCAGGTAGCACACGCTGATTTCTGAATACAACAGAAACTTGAGAAATATTTTTGCCACAAAGTTGTGTTAATAGATATAATAAGTGGGGAAAAACTGTATTACACACATATAAAAAATTGCATGATAGCCAGTTATAGTGGCGCACACCTATAGTCTCAGCTACTCGGGAGGCTGAGGCAGGAGGTTCTTTCCAAGAAATGGTTCTGGAAAACCTGGTTATCCACATGTAGAACCATTGAGGTTGAACCCTTATCTAACACTATACACAAAAATTAACACAGACCCATGATGACAGGATTGCAGGTTTGAGGTCAGTGCCTGGTAACAGTGTGAGACGCTGTCTCAAAATAGAAAGGGTTGGGGATATAGCTCAGTGGTAGGATCCCTCCCCACCCTGGGTTCAATGCCTAGTACCACAATAAATAAATAATAAAATTTAAAAAATTGCTCCCATAGAATTTGAATTGGGTGTGCTGTGGTGTAGGCAATGTGAGTTCTCATTGATGCCCATTTTTTCTACACTTCTAGACTCCTATGCTCCCCCTGCTAGGGCTGAGAGGAGGGTGACCCACTTTGCAGAGCACACTGTCTGCTCTCATGAAAGCCATTCCTGCTGTTCTCGGGCACGAGGAACCTTCCCCCTCCTCCTATGAGCAGCACTGTCTGGGCTGTTGCTTTCTTACTCTAGTCATGGACACCCCCATGACAGCGCATCTTGTGGTACTGAGCTGTGATTGACACCTTCCTATCATTGCTCTTCCTCATCTGATATCCCAGGAAGCTGCTGGCCCACCCTTTCAATCTCTTGTCTTGGTGAGCTTTCCTAACTACTTTGTGTCTGCTGGTGTGGATGCCAAGCTGAGTGCTCACCTTTGCACAGCAAGAACACCCAGCACCCAGAAGTCACAGGGAACAGCTGTTGCTTTGGTAGGATCCCACCTACCAGTTGCTCATTCTCTCCCCAAACAGAGAGGACCTCCTGCTAGTGGCTCTTTCCTAATCCAGCCTGTGTTTATTCGGCTCCCCCCCAGGCATGTGGCATAGGACAGCACTGTGCATCTGGGTTATGGCAAAGCCTTGGAAAATAAAGGTGCTTTTCTTATTTAGCAGGCAGTTTTTTATAGAGAACAGTGTCATACTGTGAAGTTTCAGTTCAGCAGATCCATTCATGCCCCTGTGCCAGGTGTTGTTATGAGATTCAACAGGAAAACAATACAGTTAAATGTGGGTCTTTAAATAAATCCAGTTTCGACTACACGTGTAGGAAGACTTCTGTGAGACTCAGCTGAGCACCTGCTGTGCTCATTGGGCCTGAGAGAAGAGATGGTGGACAAGAAGACACAGTGGCTTCCTTAGAAGTGTTTGTACTAGCAGGGGAGAGAAAACCTACCTCCTACACTTAGAGACAGGACGTGCTGTTGAGTCCAAGCAGAACCTGTGCAGTTTATTAATGGGATTCTGAATGTATCATTTTCTTTTCCCAAAAATACTCTGATTGAATGAAATTTTATTTTCAAGCTTGCAGGGATAGCCTGCACCTCAGGAAGGGATGGGCTAGCTCAGTTCTCTGAGGCTCATGGCAGCTGCTGTTCTTTGGGCTGGATGCAGATGATCTCCCTTTCCACAAGTGCTGTTTGTTAAATGTTTATACTGTCTAAGGGCATTCCATAACTTATCTCCTTTGATCTTCATGACAAACTGTGAGGCTCAATCCCCAGCCACCATGTTATCTGAGGACACTGACTCAAAGAGTGAGTGGTTCCAAGCAACCCAGAAAGTAAGCAAGAGAGGTGGGATCTGGATCTAAGTCTGTTTGCCACCAGCACCTGAAATCTCCAAAGCTTTCTTTAAGCTCTCATTTTTTTCCCCTTAAGACATGCAGCCAAGCATGATGGTGCATGCTTGTAATACCAGTACTTGGGAGGCTGAGACAGTAGGATCGCAGGTTCGAGGAGAGCCTTGGCAAGTAGCGAGACTCTTCATCAACCTAGCAAGACCCTGTTTCAAAATAAAAATAAAATAGGGCTGGGGTGTAGCTTGGGAGTAAAATGTCCATGGGTTCAATTCCCAGTACCCCCCACACACAAAAGATATGCATAGAGAGATATCTGGATAGGTATTAGCAGGGGCAGTTGGGGGTGGATTTCAATCAACAGCAGATTTGTAAACAGGTAGGGTGAGTTGGGTGCTTTCGACAGAACCCCTTTAATATAGTATTTTGGCATCATGACTTGGTAGCTGAAATTTAAACATGATGGATATCAGGAGGTCTGGGGCTTCTTGATTTTGACCAGCAGGTACATCCTAAGTCACTGGTCTTTTTCAGAATCAGAGAAGGGTCATGGCTTGCTTGGGAACCTGCTTGTGTTATTCCCAGTTTTTTAACATGTCAGACCGGCTCTCAGTCTTCTTTTCCTTGTGTAGTCCACCCATCCGGTATGTAGCCAGCTGCCCAGATTCCATTTAGTCAAGTAAATAAGCTCCCCAAAAATTCACCGGGCAGTATGAGGAGTGCAATTTCTTCCCCTCCAGGACCTTAGTTGAGAAGGAAAGACCCAACCCCTTGCAAACACACAAAGGTTGCAAAATACAATGCCAAGCAGGGTGCACTTCAGTGTCTGACTGAACAATTCAAAATTCCAGACAGGAATTGTGAATTCCACACCAGAACTCACTGTTCTGGTCAGAATTAGGTTGACTGTAAGTGTCAGGAACATTGTACCCGTCATCTAGACTAAGTAGCTTAACAAGGCCAAAATGTATTTCTCTCTCATATTAAAATCCAGAGGTAGACATTCCAGAGCTGAGATGGTGTTTCATAGTGTCATAATCCCAGGGTCCTTCTACTTTGTGGGTTTGTCATTCTCAGCTTGCAACTCCACTTCCTGGTCCGTGATGACTGTTCAGGCTCCAGCCGTCACATCCAAATTTCAGCCAGAAGGAAGGGGGGAAGGAACAAGAAAGAGTTTGACCTCGCCTCTAAATATGCTTCTTGGAAGTCATACTTGCTTACACACCATTGGTCAGAATTTGTCACATGGCCCTGTTTAGCTACAAGACAGGCTGGGAAATAAAATCCCAGGTAGTCTATTTAATGTATCCATGTGCTAAGGTTAAAAATCAGAGGTATTTGTTATCAAGGAAGATAGAGAGAATGAATACTGGATGACAGCTAGAAATCTCTGACATCTGGAGATTTGTACTTGTTGCTCCCTCTGCCTGGGACATCCTCTCTCCCTCATACTCTATGACTTGGCGTGTCCTCCTTTGACCCTCAACACTCACCTACCCCACAGCCAGCCTCACACTGTCTCTACTGTCATGGAACCTTCACCACCAGCCTGTCACTGCCTGGAAGGCAGGGATTGAGCTGACCTCTGGCTTCTCAGCACCCAGGACAGCTGCACAGTCCCTGGCAGGTGGGCCCACCACTGATATTCCTTGTCTCAAAGATACTCTGAATGAATGAAATTATACTGTCAAACTTGCCAGGATAGTCTGCACCTGCAGGAAGGGATGGGGTAGCTGTACACAGATGTTCTCCCTCCCCACAGGTGTTTCCAGATAGTGCAGTGGTGTTGATCAGGTGTCAGGCCCAGGCTGAGGGATTGTGGTTGCCATTCTTGCTTTCATTTTCAGTTATTTATCTGGTTTCTTCCATGTGCTCCTCTCACTCCTCATGTGGGCAGTGTTGTGTCCCACCTGCTCTTTAAGATGGATCTCATCTGAAAGGATTGTCACGCTCATGTTTAAGCCGGGTGGGTTTAACTACCCAGGTGGAGCCCAGATCATTTCAGTGGATCTCATAGTTCAGTTTTGGCTTTCTAAGAGGGTCACAGCTCCCTTCATCACAAAACCTTTGGGGCCACGTTTCTGTCTTCCTCATTCATGTTTCACATTTGATCCTCAAGACAGCTCCTGTTTGAAAGAGCAAGTATCGTTGTTCCCATTTCACGGGTAAGAAAATGAAGGTCGAGGGAGATTACCTCACAGTCACAGGATGAGTTATTGGCAAAGCCAAGAGTTGAGGCTGAGTCTTTTTTTATCCAAATGCAGTATCTGTCACCTTCTGCTACCACCCTTTTCTTATTTTGATCAATAATCTAATTAACATTTCCATGGATATTTCCCCCTGACTTTGGATTCTTTCTTAGGATAGATTCCCAAAAGTGGAATTATTGAGTCTAAATATGCTTTTAAAGAAAGTTCTTAATGTGCTTTGCAAAAATGATCCATCAGGATTGTCACACTCATGGTTAAGCCAGACGGGCTTAACTACCTGTGTGCAGCCCAGCCCAGGAGCCAGTGTGTGTGTGTGGGGAGGGGGTGCTGTGGCTGGTTCCCCCGGCACATCACACACGAACATCTCCCCAGTCTGGTGAGATTCTTGTGTTTAAAGTTGCACACATTTGCATACACTGTGGTCCCTACACATGTTGACTGCCCCTGCTGGTGCTCAACCACAGACACAGTGATCTGCCCCAGTGCTGCAGAAATGACTGGCTGCAGTGGACTTTGTGAGAGATTTGTGTTTGTCATGATGTGTATGTACTGGGTACTGGGCTGTACAGGTGATTGAAGGGATTTCAAGAGGTCATTTTTATTATATGAACTTCTGACTTAAGCCCCCACTCCCCTGATGTCCCCCACAAGTGTGACATCAAAGGACTAGAGCCCTGAGCCCTTTCCACTTGTGCTCTCACCCCCATAGTCTCAAAATCTTCATGGAACTCTTTCTGCTCTATGGCTGGTGGCTTGTGATAAATATCCTTTCAGGTCAAGGCAGTTTGGGCTGGCATCATCTCCTTGTCACTGACATTAACTGCTGTCCCAGCTTAGAGCCCTGCAGGGAGCTCTGGGCTCAGGTGATACCCAGTGATGTGTCAGTTATCACTGTGAGCCAAAGGTTTCCATGTAAATGTCTGGGTGACAGCTAATCTCCTTCTTCCTGCAGTTGGTCACCACAGAAAGGCGCTTCCTCAAAAACAGTTTGTACAATGAAGGAGTCCTAGTTGTGTGGGACCCATCTGAATACCATTCGGATATCCCCAAGGTAAGAGGGTATCCGCGGGAAGCAGGGTTTGGGTTGCCTGTTTGCCTACAGATTTTCCTGAGTTCCTAGGTCTTTTAAAATCATGACTGAGCTGAGCCATTCCTGGCCAATTTGAGTTTTGGGGAACCCCATTTCATCTGCACTAGCAGATCCAGCAGTGTTCCTGTGCTGTCCCAACATCTCTTCATGCCCTGCCCTGCACTGCCATGGATTTGTCTCCCAGTTATGGCATGTACTGGGAGAAATGGTGGCCGTAGGTATTACTGATATGCCTAGGCAGAGACAGACACTGGTTACTGTTACTCCTATCAATAATGTTCAACACTTCTATCCCATACTTCTGATTTCCAGAATTCTTTTCATTTCACTCTTATAACACTATAAGGAAGCAGATGGAAGCATGGTTGTTCCCATTTTACAGATGGGAAACTGGAATGTGGATGGGGCAGTCACCTGTCCTGGGGCTTGATTTGCTAAGCAGAGGGCTCAGCTCTGCACCATCAACATGAGTTGCAGGCCTACTGGACTCTCCAGCGTCTGTCAGTTGGCCTCTCTCTGATGTGGTGGCCTTGGGAGAAGGTTTTGAGGAGAAAGGGCAGACAGCACTGTTCTTGAACACTCGATTCTTAGGCTGGATCCACCACTAGCTGAACAGGCTGTGGTGTTCCCTGCCATCCTCACAGCCTCAGTTTCTATGTTTTCACACTGATCTTACTTAGAACTCAAATTTGTCTGGGTCAGAAGAAGGACTCTGTACCCATAGATGTGACAACCTGTGCCCCAGTTTTCCTCCATTTAAAGATGCATGGTGGCACAGTTGGGTGTGGTGGCACACACCTGTAATCCCAGTACTTGGGAACTTGGGAGGCTAAACCAGGAGGATTGCAGGTTTGAGGCCAGCCTCGGCAACTTAGTGAGATCCTTAGTCACTTAGTGAGGCCCTGTTTCAAAATAAAAACAAAATAGGGCTGAGGGATAGCTCGGCAGTAGAATGCCCCTGAGTTCAATCCCCAGTACCAAACAGTACCAAAAAAAAAAAAAAAAAGGGAAGATACACATTGGTGCACACCTATAGTCCCAGTTATTCAGGAGGCTGAGACAGGAGGATTGCTTGAGTCTAGGAGTTCAAGGCCAGCCTGGGTAACATAGTGAGATCCAGTCTTTAAAAAAAAAAAGGAAAAGAAAAATGAAAGATGGAGTTAGATAGTGCCTAGGGCCCATTTAAGCTCTGATACCATTCCTACATTCTATGATACTGAAGTCTGAAGTTGCTCTGGGATCTCCACACCCTACTTTTCCTATGAGCATAGACTGTGCTGGGTCCGCCTGTGCTACCTGTTGAGCGATGCCTTGTGGTGGGGAAGTCTGGGATCTGCTCTGAGGGGAGGGTGGTGTCTCAGGATCCTGCCCTGGTCCTTCCCCAGCCCCCACCCCAAATCCTCTAACTAAAATGACTGCTTTACCAGGAGCATGGGCCTTTTCTTTCAGTGGTACCAACATCCCGACTACAGTTTCTTTAATAACTATAAGAGTTATCGGAAGCTGCATCCCAATCAGCCCTTTTACATCCTCAAGCCCCAGATGCCTTGGGAGCTATGGGACATCCTTCAAGAGATCTCTCCGGAAGAGATTCAGCCAAACCCCCCCTCCTCTGGGATGCTTGGTGAGTCCACATCTGGGAAAAGACTTCACATGTTTGTTTCTAGAACATATTAGCTTTCTTCTGGGGTCTCATTCATTTGCTTGCCAAAAAAAAAATACTGGAGATTTGCTCTGCTTGTATACTGTGCCAAGTTTCATAAGATATAATTCTTTCTAGTGGGGCACAGTTGTGTCCACCTGTAATCCCAGTACTTGGGAGGCTGAGACAGGTTCCTTGCCAGCCTCAGCAATATAGTGAGACCCTCAACAACTTAATGAGGCCCTGTTTCAAAATAAAAAGTAAAAAAGGGCTGGGTGTACCTCAAAGGTAGAATGCCCCTGGGTTCCATCCCCAGTACCACAAAAAAAAAAGATATGATTCTTCTCCTTTAGGATGTCTTAGTGGGAGAATTTAGTCGGGTTTGAGGCAATATTCAGTTTGTGCCAGGACGGAGAGACCATGCCGGTGTCACAGGAGAGAGGACCCCTCTCAGCTACACAGTCAGAGACAGCTTCGTGGAGAAAGTAGCATTGGCCTAGGCCTTGGAGCGGGTAAATCTGACCGGGGGAGATGTAGTAAAGTGAAGCCCACAAACGAGAAGAGGCAGGGAGACAGGATGAGCAGGGCTGGACTTTGGGTGGTGTGAGCAAGGCTCTTGTCTCAGGTTAGGGTTAGGTTGGTACCCCCCAACTCAGTAATTGAGATAAGCAATATTTTAATATAATATCATTAAAACTCACAATGCCAAAAATTATGATGAGCAAAATATCAAATGTTTAAATAAAATTAGGATCAGTAACAGTGCTGTGTGGTCTTATTAGAAACTGAGGCCAAGCCTGTCATGTGGCTCCTGTCTTTATTTGCTCACCTGGTGAATGTGCTAGTTGCAGCACTGACAGAAGACTGAGCAGGGAGGTTCACCTGGATGGGGGAGGCATGTGCAGAGCTGTGTGAGCTGATGCAAATGGACTGGGGTCAGGGAATAGAGGGTCCTGAATGCTGGTCAGACCCCTTTCTTAGGTTTTCTCCCTACCTCTCAGTGCTCATGGTCCATCTGCCCTTCCCTCTCTTCTGGGCCATTTCCATGAGGCTGCAGGCTCTCTGTGTGCATAGGTTGGAAGCTTCCCTCCTCCCCCAGTGGACCATTTTCCCACCAGATGATCCAGCCACTCAGCACTGTGTAATTTGTCTGCCCACTTCCCCTGCTAGACTGCCGGCTTCTTCAGAGTAGTGACCCATTTGACCTACCGTCGTGGCTCTGGCATGGGTTAGCCCTTTGGTAAATGTCCCCTAAGTAGATGAGCAAAGGTTTACTGTCAGAGGCACTCCTTATGTAAGAGGTTGGGGCTCTTACAGTATTACATCTTTATACTTTTTGCTTCAGCTTTCAGATGGGTACATTTGGGGCTCTTCCTGGGGTCTTTTGAGCAGAGGTAGTTGGCATCCTGAGAGACACACCTTCCCGTTGTCCCACTGCCCTGCCTTTTCCTCCACCATTAGTCCTCCCCTCTGCATCCCCTCCTGGCCGTCTCCCTTCCACCCTACACCAGCGCTCCCAGGAGGTTGGCTTGCGCCTTCTTCTCTGAGCAGTGCTCCCTCCACTGCTCCTGGATGACCTTCTGCTGTGCCTATATCAGTTAGTTGCAGGACTACCTTCTCTCCCCCATTGAACCAGGGGCAGCCAGAGGGCAGAGGTTAGGGTTTTTCCATCTGATTCTTCTGGAATGAAATTGCTGCTAGCAGTTTACAATTTTGCTCTGAGTGAGAATCGCTCCATCAAAAAGATTCTCTAATTATTAGTTAACAAAAGAGATCTTAGAACTAGGATCTTATTTAATCCTAACAATCACCTATGCAGTAGGGGGATTGCTAGATCTCCCCACTGGGACAGATGAAGAGCCTGCAGCCCAGAGAGGAGAGATGGACTACACAAGACAACTCAGCTAGTTAGGGACAAGCATGGGTGATAGCATCAGTCCTCTTGCCTTTTAGTTGGGCTCTCATCTCAGTGCTCTGCAGTCCCCAGAGAAGAGCATTCTGAGCCATACCTCCTCCAATCTCCCTGCCTGAATAAGCCAAACCCATCAGTATAGACCATGAGATACTCCTCCTCCAACCGTGCTTCCTCCCAGCTAAGGGAAAAAACTTTTCCTCCACTACACTGTTTCCTGCAAGTACTGTATGTAATAATCTTCCAAACTGCACAATTGAGAGGCTCCTATAGGATATGAAAGTGCTAAGAAGTGCTAACTGCATGTGATGGCATTGTATCCTTAGTTGGCTCAGTTGCTTTGTCCTCTTTCTTCCATTGATAAATTCATTGATTGATGGAGCCTTTAATCTGCTAGCGTTTAGAGAGGTCATGTCATAAACTAGGCCCTGGCCTAGGTACTGAAGTTACAAAGGTGCACACGGCTCATATGGCCCTGCATCCTAAGGAGCAGTTTTCTGGAGTTGGCTTACTCAAAGAACTCAGATTGGGAATCCCAAGAATAAATAGACATTCTGGGTGGGTGTACACCTTTTCAAATTTTGAGTCATGGGCTGCTGCACCCACTGGGCAGAGCTCTGGGGCACTTGGTTGGGTTGTTGGGCACAACTTCCTTCTGTTCCCCTCTCCAGGTATCTTCATCATGCTGACGCTGTGTGACCAAGTGGATATTTACGAGTTCCTCCCATCCAAACGCAAGACCGACATGTGCTACTACTACCAGAGGTTCTTTGACAGTGCCTGCACTATGGGTGCCTACCATCCACTCCTCTATGAGAAGAATATGGTGAAGCACCTCAATGAGGGCACAGACGAGGACATTTACCTGCTTGGGAAAGCCTCAATGCCCGGCTTCCGGAGCATCCGCTGCTGAGCACCGGCCTCTGGCCAGGACCCCTCATTTCTCTCCATCAGGCATATTTATGGCTGGTCTCTTGGCCATCCCAGGCCAGGAAGACTGTTATCCTGAGCAATCTCAGTGTGCTCCCCACACTCTAGAGAACTTTGTCAGAAAGAGCTCTGGGGCTTCCAGAGCCTGAGGGCAAGAAACCAGGCCCAGCCTTCCCTGTAGCCAGAGTGTGTGAGCCCAGCTTCCCGTTCATTCCCACACACATGAACACACACATTTCACTTTTTTTTCTAGACAGCATCCTCCTATCCTATCACACAAGTAGATGCAAGATTCATCTTTTCCAGCAGGGCTGCCAAAGTTTTCCCTACTAAATGATGTCATTCTCACAAACCAGCATCCTATGTTGCTTGAAACCTCTACCTAGGTATTGATTTCACATTTTAAAGAAACTCTCCCAAATTATGATTGTGCTGGAAGCAGGGTATCTCTGGGGGGCAAGTAATTGTTATGGGGCTTTGAAACATGCTCAATTCCTCCAGAGCAAAATTGTTCCCAAAGGCCCTACCCCAGAGACATCCTCTCTCTGAGCTAGCCCTTAGCCTGGGTGCTTATGAGCAGAGGGTCTTGATTAGCACACTTTCTCTCTCCATGTGGAGAAGAAAGATACAGGATCTGTCCTCAAGTTGCTCACGGTTCAATGGGAGAGATGGACAGGCCTGCTCTCTGTGTGCCCAGGATGGTCCCACTCTCTGGCGGGTCCTAGAAGGCTTAATAGAGCAGGGCATTGGAGTGGTTCTTATAGGAAGAAGAAAAACATGTCAAGCAGATTTCATCTGAGTCATCTCATTTGTGTTTTTCTTTCTTCCTTTATCAGCCATATTTTATTGTCTAAGACCTGCTTGATGTAGACTACCCAGGTCTGAGACAGCAAGTGCAGCCTCATGGGCAGATACCAGGCCAGCCAGAGCCCCCAAACCCTGATTTCTGGGGCTCAGCCTGGCCTGACCCTCTCCTACCAGCTGGGTTCACATACTCTATTCCAAATCTTCCTTTTCAATGCCTACCGCCAGACCTCCTCCTAACTGCCTAACTGCTATCTTTCCTCCCTTTAAAGAAGTCATCCTCTCCCAGATTACTTTCAATCATTTTCTGCTTTAAAAGTATCCTGACCCCAATTTCTGTGACCTCATGGACCTTCTGCAGAAGGTCTCTCAGGGAGTGGGGGTGTGGTTCTGACTCTCAGAGGTCAGAATTTGGGCCATGGCAGATCCTCAAGGGAGTGAGGTGTGCAACATGGGATTGTCACCCCCTCCACCTGCTCCCTTCAGGGGAGCACCATCTGAGTGCCTGGACCCAGGTTGCCCAGGGGGTTTGCAGGCACGCTCCTGGCTTGCTGTCTGTTCTGATTCGGCACACTCATTGTGACTTTGTATCATGACCACAGAGTGCCAGGAAGGTGGCATTCTATCAGTGGGCAATGACACGTTGATATGGGAGACTGAGACTACACTGGGTAAAATGTAGTTTTTAATTGTTATTTTTAATGTAAGGGATTTAATTAATTTAAGTATGATTCTTAAGTTCACAGAGTTCTGTGCTCTGTAAATGTGGACTCTTCGGTAAAATGCAAATAAGATGGGTATTATTGTTGGTCTGGCAAGATGTTTAATATTTGTGTCAGATAATTTAAAAACTATGACTGGATGCTGCAGGAAAGCTTCTGTCTATATGTAGTTCTGTTTTCTGTAGCCATCTATTTGTCCTATATCATGAGGTCCTTTCTAATCCTTCCACCAATCAAGTAAGCTATTGCTATTGGTTCAGAGTTGAAACATTAGTTTCAGAGACTTCTGCAACATACCTAAGCTAATTCTGAATTACCCAAAGATTATATAAAAATTTTAAATAAAGGTGTTTTTTAAAAAGCTGCTTCTTCTCTTACCTGCTATTGGAATGACCATTGATTGTCAACACTTGTGTCTAAAGATGATGACACAGCTGGGATCCTGAGTCCCCCAGCCCTCCCCAGCTACCTCTCTGGCCTTAGCCTTCCTCTTCAATACTGCAGGAAAAGGAGTGCTTACTTTCCTGGAAAGTAATTGGAATTTTGGAAATATTGACTGGTTTACTGATTTTTCTTCCTTCTGCTTTTGCCTGGATTCAAACAACTGAGCTATTCATCCCACACCTCAGCGAAGGGGTGCAACAGGACAGGAAGCAGAATGAAAGGAAGGTCCCTGCTTCAGTTTCCAAAACCCTTAAATCCTCAAAGGAATGGTACCTTCAGGAAATAGCCAGAAAGTTGGGATTTTTAGAGGAGCAGGATTTAGGGGGAAAAAGATGATTTATTTTTCTACCTGAACTGTCCACTCCTCGGTTGAATGTGTCCCACACAATTTATATGCTGAAGTCCTAACCCTTAGCATCTCAGAATGTGACTTCAGTTTGAAATAGGGTTATTGCAGATGTGAACAGTTAAGATGAGGTCATACCAGAGTAGGGCGGGCCCCTAATCCAATCGGACTGGATCGAAAGGGAAAATTTGGAGACAGACACATACACACAGGGAGAACACCATGATGAAGGCTAAGATCAGGGTGATGATGCACAAGCTGAGGAATGCTGAAGACTGCCAGAAAATCACCAGAGGCCGGCAAGGAAGCACAGAACAGATTCTTCCTCACAGCCCTGCTAATATCTGATCCTAGAGTTCAGCTTCTGGAACTCAGAGAATAAATTTCTGTTGCTTAAGCCACAAGCAAACTAATCTAATGCCCCCTCCTCAACACTCCACTCCCCTTCCCCCTAGTAACTCCCCAGCTACAATTCCCCTGGGGTGGAGCTGGACGGAACAGTGAAGGGAACATGCCTGTCAAGGGCCTCCCCTGCTTCCCAGCCAAAGCTCAGGGGAGCTGCAAGTGCTTGGGTGCCTCAGTCCAGGCAGATGGGACCTCAGGCGGCCCCTTCCTGATGAGATCATGGATGAAGGACATGTGAATCATGTCATGTGGCCAGAGAACACTGAAAACTGTGTCCCTGCACTTGATACCTTAGCATTATAGGTTCCTGGACTCATGCTTCTCCATATTGACTGAAATTGATTTCTATTTGGATCTCAGTAGAATGTGAGCTGAAAGTAGAAGTTACAGAAAAATAGATTTCAGTTAGTTTGGGAACTGAGATTTGTGCTTTCCAATTTTACAATGGTGCTAAGTCTCTCTAATGTCCTTCTGCTGGTGAGATGGGTAGGCTAGGCCCCTCTGTCCAGGTATAGAGGTTGGTCTCCCGTGGCTTCCACTTGATGTATACTTTTTGTAGGTGTGCATGTTAGGGATGGGGAAGTGAAAAATGGGGTGCTCGCTCCTCAGCTGCTTGGGAGAAAAACAATCCACAAAGGGAAAGAGAACCACCTGCAACCTCCATGTCTGCTCCTACCAATAAGGCTCTTCTCACTGATACCACCCAGCTCAGTGTCTTAGAGACTGTTCTGAGATGAAGCTTCACATCCTGGCAGGGTACTGAACACAGACCCTGCCTGGCCTCTAGAGCCACGAGTAAGACCAGCAAGGAGAGAAGGGCACACCAGGACGTGGTGACTGCCACCTTCACCCTAGTCTCATTTCCTTGCCCTTGTGGGGCCTTGGTTTTCACTTCCCTTGAGGCCCTCAGGGCAGCCTTCTAGGATGTGTGGTGATGTGATAGTGGGCACATTATGGCTCCAGGGCTGCTTTCCAGTCAGAGAAATGGAATGCTCTCACTCAGAAAATTTATCCCTGTGGGATGGGAGAATGGTATCAGTTCACAAGAGAGGAAAGGCCTTACTGTTACCCCTCAAAACTCCTACCAGATGCTTCTCAGGATTAACTGGAAAACAAGTTTTCAATGGGAAGAGAAGTCTCTTCAATCCAGTGAATATACATTGAGCACCTACTGTGTACTCTGGGCTCTAAGGCCCTGGGAGACAGCGATGAAGACTCACAGCACCTGCCCTCCAAGAAACAGAAGGCAGGAGGAATGGTCTCTCCTGACTGCGTGTGGGCATTTTTCTGGAAAATTAACTTGGATAATACTGCCATTGTTGTTAGGCACACATTCATAACTGTCTAGAAGAAAAATATTATGCAAATGTCGAATGAAGAAATATGGTAATACAAGGCAAAGTACAAAAATGAAGTTATAGAGGAAAGAGACTCATTTTAACAAGGGGACTTGAAAAGTCTTAATGGGTAACAGTCTTGAGGGATGGACAGGAGTCCCCCCTTCTTTCTTTAAGTAAATGCCTTTTCTGATTACGAAAGTAATACATAGTAATTGTCAAAAGAAAACTGTTGTAAATGGGAGGGGGCGTCTCTCACATCATCTCATCCATAGATAACCACTACCAGCAGTTTCCAATTCTATTTTTAAGTGAGTACTTTTTATATCTATTAATTTCTTATAAATTGACAATTTAAAATTGTGTGTATTGATGGGGTACAAAGTGATGCTGTGACTGATGACCACAAGTTGCTCTTACCCTGCTTCCCCACCCCAGGGAGGCTTGAACAGTGCACCAGGGCTTGGCTGGATTGGAGCTTGGCAGCTGGATTTGGGCATGGCCAGATATTCCCACTGTGGATAAAGGCTGACCTGGCCCTCTCCCCCAGCACAGGGAGTTTCAAGGTGAGCGCTGGGGCTGGTTGTTGAAGCTGGACAAGGATCCATGCCTGGAAGACCCGTTGACTATGCTTCCTGCAGAGCAATGCTGTTGGCTGTCCTCTCGGCTGATGTGTCTCTGTTGGCTTGAATGCAGAGCAACTGCTAGGATCTCTGCACTAGTCACTGTGAGCCCCACCCCTATTTTTGGTCTCCCATTGATCCCAGGTGCGTAGTTCTGCTGACGCCTCCAATGTTTCCCATGAGACCAGGAGTGCCTCCTGTGAAAGGTCCCAGAGTGGCGAAGAAGCTGAGTGTTTGCCTCCAACTCTCTCCTCCCTCTGTGGGTACTGGGTATCCTCTGTGCATGGCACTGTACCAGCTTGGAGGGGCAACATGGTCAAAGTTAAACTGCTCCTCTTATATGCTACATGTGGTTGTTCTCAGTTTTGTGGTCCAGCAGGCGTCTTAGCCTCACTCCTGAGTTTTGGCCATTACCTCCTCAAAATTTTTCTTCCACTTTTTTTTCTCTCCCTTGTGCATTCAATTACATGGATGTTAGTTTGTTTAATGCTGACCTCTAACTCACTGAACCCTTTTTCTCTGCGTGTGTGTGTGTGTGTGTGTGTGTGTGTGTGTGTGTGTGTGTTGCTGGGGATTAAACCTAGGGGCATTCCGCCTCTGAGATACACCCCAGCCCTATTTTATTTAATTTTTTTTATTTTTGAAACAGAGTCTCACTAAGTTGTTGAGGCTGGCCACAAACCTGAGATCCTCCTGCTTCAGCCTCCCAAGTACTAGGATTACAGGCATGCTGCAACATGCCCAGCTCCTTTTTCTAGTTTTTTAAAAATGACTTTTCGTCTGTTTCATTTTGGGTAGATTCTAGTGTTGGTGTTACTACTCTTTTCTTCTGCCATATCAAATATGCCATTATCCCATCTTGAGTATTTTTTTTACCTGAGCTATTGAAGATTTCATCTTTAGCTTCTCGAATATAATAAAATACAGTCATGGCAACTGCTTTAAAATCCTTGCCCACTAATTATATCAAGTATATCTCTTCTGGGTCAATTTTAATTGATTTTCCTCCTTGTTATGAAAAGTGCTTTCCTGAGCCGAGTGTGGTGGTGCACGCTTGTAATCCCAGTACTTGGGAGGCTAAGACCTGAGGATCTGGGTTCGCGACCAGCCTCAGCTACTTAGTGAGGCCCTCCACAACTTAGTGAGACCCTGTTTCAAAATAAAGAATAAAAAATAGGGCTGGGGGTGTAGCTTGGAGGTAGAATGACCCTGGGTTCAATCCCCAGTACCGCAAAACAAAACAAAACAAAACAAAACAAAACAGCACTTTCCTGCTTCTTTGAATGCCTGATAATTTTTTATTAGATGCCAGACACTGTAAATATTTTATTTTTTGTGTGCTAGGTATTTCTGTATTTTGATAAGTATCTTGACCTTTGTTCTAGAATACAGTTAAACTTCCTGAAAACCACTTGTTCCCTTTGGGTACTGCTTCTAAGCTTGTTTATTTCCTGTTTCTCAGGGATCAGTGTTATTTATTACCTGGTTTCCGATGTCTTAAAAGCTGTGGTTTCCTATTTTTTTTTTGGGGGGGTTCTTTAGTTGTTTAATGCAGGGGTGTCTCTTTTATTCCAACTTTACCAGAAATCTAAGTGTCTCTTCATTAGAAATTGAAATGAATAAATATGTCACAGGGTTTTTCTTTTCTTTTCTTTTTGTGTGCGTGTGTTGCTGGGGATTGAACCCAGGGGCATTCTACCTCCAGACCACACCTCCAGCCCTATATTACTTCTTTATTTTGAAACAGGGTTTCACTAAGTTGCTGACAGCCTTATTAAGTTGCTGAGGCTGGCTTTGAACCTGTGATCCTCCTGTCTCAACCTCCCAAGTACTGAGATTACAGGCGTGCACCACCTTACCCAGCTTGTCATAGGGTTTTTAATTCAGTGGAACCTAGGTCCACTCAACCATTTGAACCTGTCTCAGAGATTGGAAATAGGGATCCTGTGGATATCAATTTGGCTTATTGGTAAGGACCCCCTTTATCAGAACTTCATCCACAGGGGAGGGAGCAGAAGTGGGCAAAGCGGTCTGGCTCAAGTTCAAGAGGCCACGATAGGAGTGAATAGGAACACTGATTGCCCTATATCCCTGTCCTGAGGATTGCTGTGAAAATATGGGAAGACCCTTTAAGTTCAGATTCCCTAAAATGTCTGTGGGATATTGAAATCTCAGCATGACATGATCAGTCTGCAGCTGTAATAGCAGTGAACGTGGTGTATGGAGAGGCAGTGAAATGGCTGGTGCCTGCCTCTAGTGCTCACAGAAGAAAAGGTGGAAAGTGATGGCTGCCAGGAAGACCAGGCCACCTCAGATCCATGCTTCTCAGGCCTATTTGGGTAAAATTTGAGGGGGGCTGGATTTCTAACTAAAGGGTCAAGGCCTTAGGATACAACAGTGGCCACTGGCAGGGAAGCGCTGCCTGAGGTACATGTGTGTGTGCGTGTACATAGGTCAGCTGGATGGGTGATAGTGGAAACCACAAAGTAGTTGCTTTGAAAAAGTGAAGGTTTTTTGTGGTATTGGGGATTGAAGCCAGGAGCATTCTACCTTGGAACTACACCCCCCAGCCCATTTTTTATACTTTATTTTGAAACAGGGTCTCACTAAGTTGCAGAGGGCCTCACTAAGTAGCTGAGGCTGGCCACGAACCCAGATCCTCAGGTCTCAGCCTCCCAAGTACTGGGATTACGAGCGTGCGCCACCATGCCTGGCTTGAAAAAGTGAAGTTTAAAAGGCTCTAGTTACAAAGGTCACACACTCTTTCCAGACCTTAGCTCTGGACTGTCCTGTGGTGATGAGGTTTCTTTTCCTTCCTTCCTTCCTTCCTTCCTTCCTTCCTTCCTTCCTTCCTTCCTTCCTTCCTTTTCTTTCCTTCCTTCTACAAAGGAACAAAGAAAGAGAAATGCCCCCCTGACCATTGCCCTGCCCCAAGATTACCTGGCCCCTAGCACACCAACCAGTGACTTACACGACTACTCCTGTACTCCTCCCCCATAAAAAGCCCCTAGCCTGTAGGGAGGTGGGCTTTCTGGCTCTTGTGGGCTCTCTCCCCAATCAGATGCCTCCTTCCAGGTTTTATTCCTAAATAAAAGCTGTTCCCTGCTATCGGGCCGTGTTTTCTTTGCACTCATACACACCAACTCTCTCTCATTACTGGGGATTTCTCAGTACAGGGGTATTCTAACACCAAGTAACACCCCAGCCCTTTTTATTTATTTATTTATTTATTTATTTATTTATTTATTTATTTTTAAATTTTGAAATAGGATCTCACTAAATTGCTGAGGGTCTCACCAGGTTGAAGCTGGTCTGGAGCCTGCGATCCTCCTGTCTTGACCTCCCAAGTACTGGGATTACAAGGCCTCTGCCACTGTACCTGACTTGTTTTTGTTTCCTTTTTTTTTTTTTTTTTGGTAGTACTGGGATTGAACCCAGGGGCATTCTACCTCCGAGCTACACCCCCGGCCCTATTTTTTTATCCTTTATTTTGAAACCGGGTCTCACTAAGTTGTGGAGGGTCTCACTAAGTAGCTGAGGCTGGCAGTGAACCCAGATCCTCAGGTCTCAGCCTCCCAAGTACTGGGATTACAAGCGTGCACCACCATGCCTGGCTACTTGTTTTTGTTTCTAATGGTCACATTTCGAAGCCCACAGCTCAGCTGAATATACAGAGGCCAGGACTGAAAGCTCCAGTTCTGGCAGCACCCAAAGCTCTTGGGGGTGCTTCCTCAATTGTCTGTTTTAATCTCTTGCCCAAGAAAGGTGACAGAAGTCCAAAAGCAGGTGGGAAAAAGTTACATCAAGTTCTTCATCAGGAAGCTTTGAAAAACAGTTGGTAACAGAGTATCTGGAGGCCCAGCTATAGGAATGGAAAAGGACCAGTCCTTTTATTTTGTTTTGTTTGTTTTCTTTTGTTTTGTGGTACTGGAGATTAAACTCAGGAGCATTCTACCTCCAAGCTACACCTCCAGCCCTGTTTTATTTTTATTTAGAAACAGGGTCTCACTAAATTGTGGAGGGCTTCAGTAAGTTGCTGAGGCTGGCTGCAAAACTGTGATCCTCCTGTCTCAGCCTCCCAAGTACTGGGATTACAGGCACTTGCACCATGTCGGGCTCCAAGGACCAGTCTTTAGTCATAGGCATACTGATCAGATAATCTGTTCAACTCAGCACCTCAGGGTGGGACAAAGGCCAGCATGCTTCTTGGATCTCTGTGGAAGGAGATCAAAAGAGAAGTATCTGTGAGGACTCTGAGTATCTTTTTTAAAAATGTGAACCATCCTACTCTTGGAACAAACTGTACAAGGAACATGTGTGGCCCTGGGCAACATTGGGTAATGAAGCAGATTCAGCTGGGAGTTCTAGGAGAAAGAAGAAGTACAGACAAACCCTGAGTAGCCACTTTTCCAATAAAATAGTCCAACAGTGGTAGATTACAATGCCCCAGGTGGCACTTGGCAAGAAGAAAAGTTACAAGTTTGTCCTTGAGGAACCATTCCGAGCTCACTGTCAGATGCAACCGGCCAGCAGCTAGTAATCTCTATTTTTTCCCCAGAAGACTCACTCACTGGACCATGATAAATTCTATCAGAAGCCACATAGCAGTATTTCATGCTTACCAGCAGGAAACATCAGCCCTGCCAGCCTACAGCTCAGGCGCAAATACTCTCAAGACTACATTGTTCCTGGCATTGAAGATTTTACCTTTATCTAACTCAATGACTTCCAGTTATGAGATTCTCTAGGCCAGACCTAGAGTATATTTTAAACTCTTTGGATATGGTTCCCCTAATCTTGCCAGCTATCCCTTTGCAACCTCTTCTTTTAGAACTTTAAATATATTTTTATGAACATGTATTAATTGTACATACTAATGGGGTTCAGGGTGGTATTTCAACATGTGCATAAAGTGTACCTTGAGCTAATCTAACCTCCCTCTGTCAATTCTTCTACCCCTCTTCCCAACATTTCGTAGTTTCGACATATGAGAAAGAACATGAAGCACTTGTCTATGTCTGGCTTATTTCATATTTCATACTTGATATAGTATCCTCCAGTTCTATCCATTTTTTTCCTGCAAATGACAAAATTTCATTCTTCATCCACTCATTTGTTGATGGACACATAGGCTGATTCCATATCTTAGCTATTGTGAATAGTGCCACAATAAACATGGGTATGCAGGTATCTCTTTGGTATAGAATTTTTAAAATTTGTTCATCCATCAGACTACCCACTGATCCTCTTGTCTACTTGTTTAGTCAATTAACAAATATTGGTGTACATATATTGTGTGCAGTCCTGATGCCACATGATAAAAGTTACAAAAGTAACAGTGACAACATTAATGACAAACTCTTGTATAACACTTGCCTTGTGCCAGGAACACTTCTATGCTCTTAACATATTAACTGTTAAAACTTGCAACAACAATTGAGAAATCATTGAATTTCTCAATAGAAATTGTTGGACTATATGAGAAGAAACTGTCATTATTACCCTTGTGCAGATGAGGAAATGGGATTAGTAAAACATAATCCCTGCTTTCAAAGAAGTTTAGAGGGTGGTAAGAAGTCAAATTATATGTGTACCAAAGAGTGAAGTTAACTTTGTTAGGTCTAAATATCACCCCAAGCTTGCAAAATTAATGACATAGGATGGTTTTGTATAGGACAAAGGAGTGTGTCTTAGGTCAGGCTGTCCTAAAAGCCAATGCTGAGTTAATGATTTGGGTGGTAGTGGTTAATTAAGGAAGTACTCTCTAGAGGAATTAGTAAGGAATGGATACAAGGTAGGGAACAGGAAGGAGCCAGCAAAGGGGCACTTTCAGGTGAAGTTCAGCCTCATCCTGATCCTTTGGAGAATCCTCTATAAATGCACACCTGTGTAAATGCAAGGAACCTGGGTTTTTGAGCTCCCCACTAGTCAATAATTGGCTAATGAGCTTGGGGGGATGTAAAGCTCCCAGGAACTTTTGGTATGACAGTCCAGTAGTGGAACAAGCTGGGAAGCTCGATGTCCAGGAACAATCCTTTTAATACCTCAGGTTTAAGCCATTTGCAGCAAAGCATGCAGAGGCTGGGGGTGGGTGCACAGAATTAATAAAAGAGGTCCTAGAAGATCTGGAGGGTGAGTACCAACAGTATCTACAATAGCCCACTACTTGTACCTCACAGATGAGCTTGCTTCTCTCCATCCTTCACTCTATCAAAGCTTCTTCGAAATTCTGTTTGGGTAAGGATTCTGGGGGAAATTTTGCACAGAGGTAGGCACATCAGTGGCATAAGCCGTAGCTCTCACTACTTCACTTGGTTCTGAGATTGTGTCTAATGTTTGTCATTTTCCTTCTCTACCACCCTTTGTAGATTCCCCTTGTCCTTGGGTACCACTTGTACTAGTTTAGGTGGCTTGCTTGGTGAGATGATTCAGACCATCAACCCAAGAGGTCTGAGCTCCTCATTACCATGCTCTTATCAGGCCATGGTTGCCATAACTATCCATTCACACTCACTACTGGAGTACCAGGAAATGTCCCGCTGAACCACCTGAGTCCTAAACACATTGCTCCCCACCTTCATTGTGTAGCACAGCTCGACCTCTTCACTATGATCAGGGTCAATTTTCCTGTTAGTATGGTAACTCATATCTGTATCTTTTGATCTCTCAGTAGCAACCACTTAGCAGCAATAGGTTTAAGTTTAATGGCATTCTTCATGTTTCCTCTGTAGAAGCACACTTCCTCCAGGAAACAGGACCCATAGAGTTTGAGTTTGGGAGACAGGAAGTACAGATTCTCCAAGTGAGGAATGAAGGTAAGTAGGGCCACTTCCTATTCCCACCACCACTTGAATTCCAGAATCATATATTCTACCTACTGACAATATAGGACCGTATCCTCCCAGGGGCTCACCTCCTAGCTGGCACTTCAACTCTGCCTTTAAGAGGCTGATCTAACACTCCATCCAGCAGCTTCTAGAAGGCAGCATTCAGTAGAGCCTGTGGACCCCAGGGTCCTGAAGCCATGGACACATATCCAAGGCATTGCTATACAGTGATTAGTTGTTCTACTTGACGACTGATACTGTATTTGGGACTCAGTGTGGGTTTCTGATTCTCAGACTCAGCAATGCTAACATCTGATCTGTGTAGTTAGGGCCATATTAACACATTACCATAAAGTAAGTGTTTTAAAACCATGTTTTTATTTTTCAGTTTAAAAATAGCTATATTACAATTCACCCTTCACCCCTTCCCCTGCACCCCACTTCTAGTATAGTTATAATAGGATCATATTTGGTTAACTCAATATTCAGCAGTTACATATTTTGACTATGTAAGTGTTATTTGTAGCTGAGTTATATATGTTTCATGGTTATATTTTCTTTCCTTTAAACCTCCCTTCATCCCCACCATGAAGTTAATGATTACAGTTTTTGTTTGCTTAGTGTTCTTTTGTAACATAACCAGTTTGTCCTCAAACTCTAACAGAACTATAATTTTTCTCACTACATTTATTTATAAACATTAGATATTTTATCAGCTTCATTTTCTGAGGAGGGTCTGTGGGGGAGCTATCCCACCTGAACTGGTGACCTCTAATTCTAGCCTGAAAAAGTGTTCTCCAGAACTTCATCATTTTCATTTTAAGTGTTTCCTTTGCGCCCCCTGCCCTGTGAATTCTGTTCCTTCCCCTGGAGTACTTCTTTCTTGGTTTGAACCTCCTTGGTTTTCTGGACATTTCAAAATTGGGATTTCCAGAGAGGAGGGGAGGCACATGGGAAGAGAGAAAGAAGAAGGATGAAGGTGGGGCTGGTTCAGAGAAAGCATCCCATGTAAGGAATGTGAGGTTATCGTGTTGCATAGTGCAAGAATATTATGTACTTTTGGACTTTTGGAAGTTCTTCCTTGGGAAACTATAGTTTTCTATTATATTGAATCTGAAAGGTGAGGGCCTTACAATGGAGCTATGTTCTTCAGTACCAAACAGACCTGAATTTCTTTATTTTTCATACTTTTATTGGTGCATTATAGTCTCACATCACAATGTAGTTCACAGTGATAGTGACATATATGCACACAGCACTTGGTGGGCTTTCCCCCAGCTCCCTCCCCACTCTCTCCTTCCCCATACCGGATATTGAGATCGACTGATATTCTCACATATGTACATAATGCCAATGGAAGTGATTCCCTCATTAATTCTCCATCCCTCCCCCATCCTCCCCTAGACCTCCCTTGCTCCATTGGAGTTTCTCCTCCATTATACAAAAGTCCCTCTTGTATCTCGGTTACTCCCTAGCTTCTTCATATGAGAGAAAACATATGACCCTCCACTTTCAGTGACTGGCTAATCTCACTTAACATAATATTTTCCAGTTCCATCCATTTTCCTGCAAATGACATAATTTTGTTCTTTATTGTTGAGTAGAATTCCATTATGTGTCATCCCATAATTTTGTAATCCATTCATCTGTTGATGGACAACTAGGTTGGTTTCATAATTCGGCTATTATGAATTGTGCTGCTATAAACATGGATATGCATCTATCACTATAATATTCTTAATTCAATCCCTTTGGAAAGATACCCAGGAGTGGTATAGCTGGATCTTATGGTGGATCCATTCCCATAGAGGACTCAGAATCACTCTCCAATCACCAGAACAATCATTAGAGTGTACTTTGCCACATTGACAGAAGAGGGCACCATCAAACCAAGAATCTTGCAAATCAGTCCAAATCCACAAAAAGAATCAAAGAAAATGAAAGGAATCTATGCAAAGCTACTTAAAGAAAAAAAGAAAACAGACTCAATGTGATGTAGAGTAGAAGAAGTAAACAGGTAGAAAGGAGACAGGAAGGAGAAAAAAATATAACTTTTTTTGGTACTGGGGATTGAACTCAGAGGCATTCTACCTCTGAGCTATACCCCCAACCCTTTTTATTTTTTATTTTGCTAGGTCTTGCTACACCCCCAACCCTTTTTATTTTTTATTTTGCTAGGTCTTTCTAGGTTTATGAGAGTCTCACTACTTGCTGAGGCTGGCCACAAATGCTGGATCCTCTTGTCTCAGCCTCCCAAGTACTGGGATTATAGGTGAGCACCACCATGCCCAGCTAAAATATAACTTTAAGATAAGAACCTGGTGCTAAAGTCCCTCAACCTTCACTCCTCAAACCAGTTCTCTCTCCCAAGCCTGTCTCTCCCAAATTCCTGGGAAATCTGCAAATCTTAAAGTTAATTGAAAGAAAAACAAAAACAAAAACCCCACAAACAAAAAAACTATTTGTCCTGTGCACTGTTAGATATGATATCTTGAGACAGATATGATATCTTGAGACACCTATAATTTAGGATACTTTCCAGCTATCTATTGACAGATGATGGAGATCACAGTTAGCTGAGGATCCTGAGGATGACCGGACCGCCAGAAACCACCTTGTGACGATTGGACTGAGGTCATCTTTACCTACCCCCTCCTGCCTACCCCTTATGAAAGCCCCCTACAAAAGAAGAGCCCTGCACTCTCACTTTTGGGGTGACCCACATCTCCCTTGAATGTGTATTTCATACTTTCCTAAATAAATCTATTTTTCGTAAATAAAGTTCTTTTCTGTTCCATAAGCCAAGGACACTGCAGATCCTGAGTTGAGGAATCAACCCTTCTCCCGTGACAAATGTCCCTCAAGTGATGAGAATTCTAGACCACTCCAAGCAAGACAACAACAAACCATGAAGCAAGAAGAAAACTATGACATAACACTCCAGACTGAATTAAATAACCTCAAACAAGTATTTGGAAGTATGAAAAGTTATCTTTAACCAGAAATTAAAACATAAATGGATTTGAAAAAACAGGAAGGAATTGAAATAGAACTGCTTCAATTCAAGGAAAAAAAAAAAAGAAGAAAAAGAAAAATCAGTCTGGAATTAAAAGCTAAATTATAAGAAGGCACCTCTATTAGTTTTCTAGGGCTGTCTTAACAAATTACCACAAACTGAGTGGTTTAAAACAAGTATTTATTCTTTCAGAGTTCTGGAGGCCAGAAGTCTGCAATTGGGCCGTCAGAGGGTCTCTTTCTTCCAGAGGCTGAGGAGAACCCATTCCACCCCTCTCCTCTGGGCTCTGGCAGCTGCCAGCAATTCTTGGCACTATTTGGCTTATAGCTGTCACTGTAATCTCAGCCTCTGACTCCTCATTGCCTTCTGCCCTGTGTGTCCTCTTTCCCTTTCTTCTCTTCTAAGAGCAATTGCCATTGGAATCAGGGCTCACCTAGATAATTGAGGATGATTTTATCTCAAGATACCTAATTATATTTGTGAAGACACTTTTCCAAATAAGGTCACATTCACAGGTTTTAAATAGACATATTATTTTGGAGAAGGGAGTCACCATGATTTACAAAGTGCTATGTGATTTGGCCTCTATGTCTGCAAGCTCACCTAGACTCATTCTCTTCGCTTTCTATGCTGTCGCAGCACCCTTTCACTCCCTTAGTTTCTACGGCTCATTGTTGCTGGGGGCCTTCACACACTGCTTCCTCTGCCTAAAATACTTATTTACCCCGTGGCAATCTTCACTTACCTGACTCTTGCCCCTCCTACAGGTCTCAGCCTCAACTAAGTTCCAGATACATACTGAGTGTATAATGTGACGTGAATCTCCCTACCTGCCAAGTAACTCAGTCTCCTAGCACAGTATTTTCCATCATAATCCTTATCCCATTCTTTCTCATTATATACATCTGTACAATCTAATTAGCATCTGTCTCTCCCACCATGGACTGTAATTCCATGAAGATCTGTTTGGCTCATTAGTCTATATAATACCACCAAGGTATTATCAGAGAGTTGGCATATATCACGGATTCTAATGTTTATTGAATAAGTGAAGGTACAGTTTTAAGGATCAGAGAGGCATTATTAACATGTGATAAGCCAGGCGTGGTGGCGCACACTTGTAGTCCCAGTACTTGGAAGGCTGAGACAGGAGGATAGCAAGTTTGCGGCCAGCCTCAACTACTTAGTGAGGCCCTTCGCAACTTAGTGAGACCCTGTTTCAAAATAAAGAATAAAAAATAGGCCTGGAGGTGTAGCTCAGAGGTAGAATGCCCCTGGGTTCAATCCCCAGTATCAAAAAAATAAAATAAAATAAATAAAAAAACACGGGATAAGGCAAGGTACCACGAGGCAATAAATGTGAGCAAGCATTCGTGCACCACGGCCAGGGCTCTTCTCCATCTGGATCCCACAGCAGCGCAGCCACAGTCCGTGAGCATCCCGACGGCTGTGCTGGTAGCTCAGGAGAAGCAGCAGTCCCTTTGTTCCCACTGCTCCTGACTCAATGCTACTCACTTTTCAGCCGCACTCTTTGGCTTCTCTAGTTAAATGTCTGACAAGAAAAACTTTTTCATCTTTTAAAAAGTTCTTATAAAAAATAATACCAGCTCTTTACAGAGAAGTTAAATAAAAGCAATAAAATACTTAAAAATCTATTAAGTGGGCATGGTGGTACACGCCTGTAATCCTAGTACTCGAGAAGCTAAGACAGGAGGACTGCAGGTTTGAGGCCAGCCTCAGGAACTTAGCAAGACCCTGTTTCAAAATAAAAATAAAAAGGGCTGGGGGTATAGCTCAGAGGTAAAGCATCCTTGGGTTCAATTCCCAGTACCACACATAAAAGAAAAATCTATTATCCCATATATCTAGAAAAAATCCCCAATATTAACAATTTGATATCATAATCTTTCAGTTAAGATATATGTACAAATAGAAAATCATCGTTCTATAAATCAAGACAATATAAAATACTACTTTTAAACCATAACTCACCTAATACATGACTTTTTAAATTTTGTACATTATCACAAAAATTTTTTATATTTGGAGATTTTAAATCTGTTCCAATATTCCATTGTTACATATAGTACAAAACAGGAAAAATTGGCTAACAATAGAAGTAAAAAGCAAATAATTTTACCCTCAAAATGCTTAAAATATGAATCCATACATTTAAAACAATGTGTTATAAAATCACCTCCTGGTGCATTAATATTATTACTATTTTAAAAGCAGTGACTGGATATTAATTCTTATCTAATTGTCATACTTGACCATCTTGATGTCTACTGAGTTGCTTCCAAATTAGATGCAGCCACTATTCTGAAGGATCTTAGACTCTCCATTATTAAGAAATGCCAAGTTCTGAACTTGGGACAAAGAGGCACAAACAGTTATCTTTAATGCTTTAGGTCCAAGAAAACCTCTGAGTTTCATATGGCAAGAGTAAATAAGCTGTGGCAGCACAGTCCTACTGCAAACAGTGTTGGAGACATACAAACAGTATGGGTCTGTCATGACAAAGGTATTCTTTTCAACCCTAAAATTGTGGGGGTAGTTGTAGTGTGCAGTAATTCGAGGGTTTGACTGGCTGACATAGCCTGTATGCATCCTGCTAATCCAGTATTTTCAGTGTGACTAGAGCTACTCTTTTGGCTTATCTCTGATGGTCACCTTATTGTGGGAGATGTCTAGTCTATGCCCAACATCTTCTCCACAGTGCAGGCAGGCAGAAGGGGGAGAAAGAAAAGCAAAAGGGCACATACCCCGAGACCATCATTTTTAAGGAGCTTTTTTAGAAATCCCTCTCAACACCTTTGGGTACATCTCACTGAAAAGAACTATGTTATACTGTCATCCTTGTTGGATGTCAGGGATGGACACTGTATTATTGTTAGCTGAGTATAATTATCCCCAGCCCCCTGTGCAAACCAGGGTTCTGTTAATAAAGAGAGCAGGAGAATGAGTAGAGAGGTAGATATAGATAACAAGCAGTCTCTCCTATAGATGACTTTGGAAAAGATGACTTGGGAAGGCTTCCAGGAATTTCAGCTCCCAAAATAACTAAAAGAAGATAGAGAAAAGTCTTAAAAAGCCAAAGAGAAAGTTCTCAGTAAAAAGACCTGTTGGTCTAGATATTAATAGATGGGGTGGAAAAAGCCGAAATTTATGAGCAACACATAAGTGTCATGGTAAGAAAGTACCAAGAGAAATAAAAGAGTGCCAACCATACTCTCTGCCTCAACCCCCAATACCCAAACTTCAGACAGTTCTGAGACGACTGTCCCTAGTGGAGAGGCCAGTGTTCCCAGATTAGTACACTTTCCCACTGGGAACATTTGGCAACAAAAGACTTTATGTACAAGTAACAGATTAGTGGGTGAGTAAGGTGGGGTACAGGGTGGGGTGGAGTTCAGATACAAAAGTTTCATGGAATATTAAACAGTGGAAACCAAGCCACAAGTATCTCTGCAGGAGTCTACAGCCTAACAGAGATAATAATAGGCCTGGAAATACTGAATGGTTAATAGAGGTAAGGAGGAAGCACTACTATTTCTGCCCCCACCCTCTCCTTTACTCTAATACATTAGCAGCAAAGAACCCATTAGCTGTCTATCACAGCTTGCCCAAAGTCGACCACATACTGACTTCAGCTTCTATAGCTATAGCATCTAGCTAACCTCATTCTACGCTTTGTATATGAATTCAATGTTCCTTCTAAAAGAAATTCTACCACTGGTTATTTAGCTTCAACCACGTCAGAAATAAGCTTCATAGAATACTTTAAAGAATGCAGGGGAGGAATAGGACTTGGTGCCAACAAACCTAGTGAGTCTGACATCCTCTCCCTTGAGGAACCTGATTGTACTGACTTAGGCTCTTGAAGTCATTACCACTTGAAAGTCTTCTAAGAAAACTTTATTGTTGTAAGATAAAGAAATGCAGTGGGACAAAGAAGTTTATTGTACCCTCTTCTAAGGAAGAGGGTGAGTAGTGTTCACTTCTGTAGATGCTTTGGGCTAGGAGCTCTGACCAGGCACAGCTTGGAAATTCAATGGAATGGCATATAGTTAGATAGAGCTAACTCTGCACAGAAACTTTTAGAGAGAAACTTAAGGAGATATCTTTCACCCAAATCACATATAGTGAAGATAAATCCTGGAAGAACTGGCTATGATACCCTCTGAAATAAGGTTATAGGCAATAAGTTAGTAGTCCTCATTCTAGGACAATAGTCATGGTTATGAGAGCAGTTCTCTCTTGAATGAATGATCACACATGTTGTCCTAGACATTTCAGGTGATTCGAAAGAACCTGTGGAGCCAGGCGTGGTGGCACACACTTGTAATCCCAGTACTTGGGCAGCTGAGACAGGAGGATCATAGGTTTGCGGCCAACCTCAGCAACTTAGTGAGGCCCTGTTTCAAAATAAAAAATAAAATAGGGCTGGGGGTGTAGCTCAGAGATAGAATGCCCCTGGGTTCAACCCCTAGTACCACACACACACACACACACACACAAAGAACCTGCAGGAATTGACTTTTTTCAAGAAAATACTAAATCATGTAGGTTTAGCTATCAAAAAAGAGAAATACCTACACTCCAGACAATTCTCTAAACATGTGTGATTCAATATAAGTCCATGAGAAGGAGGTAAACTGAGTGGACTTCATGTGGTCCTGATTCTTCACATCTTCTAGTAAAGTGAGAATTTATAATAAAGAATCTTATATTTGTAGAAACAATATTCCTATTTTTAAGTGATGAGTTGTGTACAAATAAATGGTGGCATCATGTTGGTCTGGAAGTCAACATGTTGGTCTAGACACAGGTTATTAACTAATGGGTGAATTGTGGTTGGCCATTATTGGTCATGTGATTTAAGAACTCCATGCCTGGAACGACCTTATATTTAAAAGTCCCTGCTATCTCCAGCTCTGAACTGGAAAGTTTCTATATCCTCTGGAATAGTTTAAGTCTATATTTAAAGCATGAACTTAGCCGGGCATGGTGGCACTCGCTTGTAATCCCAGTACTTGGGAAGCTGAGACAGAAGGATCGCAGGTTCGAAACCAGTCTCGGCAACTTAGTGAGGCCCTTGCAACTTAGTGAGGTCTTGTTTCCAAATAAATAAAATTGGGTTGGGGGTATAATTTGGAGGTAGAATGCCTCTGGGTTCAGTCCCCACTACCCCCCCCCAAAAAAGCATGAACTTTAGGTCTAGTAAAAAGGTAGTTAGAACAATGACATCACCTTTGAATTGATAAAGAAAAAAGACAGTCGATGAGTTTCAGTACCTCTCTGAGCTGGTGGGATGCCTATCCTATACTGGTCCCATAAACCCAAAGATTCAGGGCATCTGCTCTACTACCTTAAGTAATTCTTCACCCTTATTGGTTACTTATAGCCTTTATCTGAGATAAGCTAATGTTTGCTACAATAATTATTAAATTCTTGTGGGTCTGACATGCTGACCCACAAATCTATGGGGCCATGGGCTCTACCACAACCAACCTCACAAACTTTGGGGGATCCTGATATTCATTAAGTGACTGTCAAGCATCCTGAAAGGACCCTAGAAATAGCTATTAGAATTCTCTCCAATCCTAACCCTAGTCTGCTGTAATTGTTAAAAATCCTAATTGTCAAGCATCAATTATTCAAGTTGAGATATCTCATTTTTGACTTCTGGAAAGCCTATCAGCTTACCTTCAAAATGGACATGTGTAGCATTTCTATATTTCCATCTCCATTACTCTCCAAATGGTATCTGAAGATAAGCATAATGGACCCATCCTTTTGCCCAGAAGGAATGCGCTCTGACTTGTCACAACGGGTTGGGAAGGGGTATTGTCTCTGAGAATCTTGCCTACTTCAAGGGATTAACCTGACATAGGAGTCAGACAAGAAAAAAAAAAAAGATGATATGATATAATTTGGGGGGTAAGAGGGAGATATTTAAAATATTACCCACCAAATGCTTAGAACTTGGCAACAAGTAATGTTTGTGGCATTCCATATGCTATTCCAGATTAAAAAAAAAAACCTTCCTAGAGATAAGAGTCAATGCCAAGAATGCTTGCTAAATTTGATTTTTCCAGTCTGGTTAAAGCTATGGAAATATTAAACCTCATAGAAAGTGCCACAAATTGTGAAATGGATCTTACACTAGAGACTGCTCTGCGTTATGTGAGGCTTTCTGAAGTTATGGAGGCATTCTTTGGAACCCACTAATTAAATAGCAGAGCAGTATGAAGGTTAAAGGTCATTGAAATAGAACCCTAGGAATCTTTTCAGGATAAGAATTTTTTATCAGAACCATCTTGTATGTTCCATATCTGGTTAAAGTTATAGACAAAAAGGATAACCCCCCCACAAGGATATAACCTAAATATCCATTGTTTTTTAATGTCTCGAGAATATTATTAACTTATTTTCCGATTTCCTGTTTTTAATAATGGTGGTTCAGGTTATTTGGATCAGTCCTCCAACTGAAAACAACTAAAAAACTGGATAAAATATATTTAAAATTGTCTTTTTAAAAGCATCAAAGATATTACAAAATAATAGAAATTATTAGGCCTAAAATAGAGAAGTCAAGAATCTGGAGGAGTGAGCAAGCTTTACCCCTGAAAGCACTAGCGAAACCCAGAACATTACATTCTCCATTTTGATAGCCTTTCAGAGTACAGAAGCAGATAGAAAACAAAACTCTGGGTTCATATAAGTTGAGGAATCTGACAGGAGACCCTCCTCTTCAACATCTGGGATCCTCAATCTCAGAATTTTATTTATTTATTTATTTATTTATTTATTTATTTATTTATTTATTTATTTTTGCGGTACCAGGGATTGAATGCAGGGGCGTTCTACCTCCGCGCTACACCCCCGGCCCTATTTTTTTTTTATGCTTTATTTTTGAAACCAGGTCTCATGAAGTTGCAGAGGGCCTCACTAAGGAGAGAGAGAGAGAGGGAGAGAGAGAGAGAGAGAGCTGAGGCTGGCCGCGAACCCAGATCCTCCGGTCTCCCAAAGTACTGGGATTATTAGCATGCGCCACCACGCCCGGCTCAGAATTTTAAAAGTGAACAAGAACTGATCTGAAGAGATTTCAAACATGGTAAGATTATCCTGAGTTGTCCAGGAAATATAAAACTTTGAACAGGTGGTCTCAAACTCATAGTACCTGAGGGTGCCTGGTGGAAGCGAATACAAACTCTCTGGAGCCAAGTGTCTTCACTGTAGGCCAGACAGTTAGTTATTCCTACAATATGACATTTCAAGTGCAATGAGTGGCACAGCGTCACACATCCTCAGCATATCAGAAAATTAGAATCAATAATTAAAACAGACAACAGATGTGGGAGGCATTCTTTGGAACACATTTATTAAACGTCGGAAAAGTATACTCCACAGTACACAAAAGTAGCAAGAATCATAGGTGAACTTGAAGTACCCATCACCCGCTCTCAATAATTACCAAAGTGTCAAGTATTAGGTCAGCTTGCCCAGAACAGCAGAGAGTGACTGGGGTGGATGGACGTGACTATTAACATTCTTCTCATGTCATTTTCTTTCTTTTTTTTTTTTGTGGTACTGGGGATTGAACCCAGGAGCATTCTACATCTGAGCTATAGGCCCAGCTCTAATTTTTATTCTTTTATTTTGAAACAGGGTCTCACTAAGTTGCGGAGGGACTCACTAAGTAGCTGAGGCTGGCCGTGAACCTGCGAACCTTCTGTCTCAGCCTCCCAAGTACTGGGATTGCAAGTGTGCGCCACCACGCCTGGCTCTCATGTCATTTTCTTTTAGATGAAAATCCAATCAGTATAACTAGAACTGCCATGAAAGTCCAATCACTGGCTGTGATAACCTGTCCTTAGAAAGAGATCATCAGATGCTCTACGTGCAGAAGCCACGGTGGGTTTTTTTTTTTTTTTGCGGTACTGGGGATTGAACCCAGGGGCATTCT